>VZRX01019810.1:0-12522 GCA_013398075.1 Notiomystis cincta
CCCGGATTAAAACCCGGATTAAAGCCCGCAGCCGTGGGTGGGTGAGCAGCGGTGCCCGCCTTACACGAGGGGATTAAACTCGGGATTAAGGCTCGGATTCTCCCAAAGGATTTCTGCTTTTGGATGGCTCCGCTCGTGATTTGGGCTGGAAAATCAGCCGTTCTCCCGGGGAATTCCGGGCGGGAGCAGGAATTACGGACTCGAATGAAAGGCCATTTCTCGGCCATTAGTCTTCCTATGCTGCACCTTCTTTCCCTGCCTAATTAGGCCAATTAAGGAAAATGCCTTCAGGAGGTGTCTGGAAATGCTTGAGCAGCACAAAGAGAGCTCCTGTTATTGCCACCATCCTGCTCCACGTGGGATCCCATCCCTGCTCCCATCCCTGCTCCCATCCCTGCTCCCATCCCTGCTCCCATCCCTGCTCCCATCCCTGCTCCCAGAGTGCCCAACCAGGGAGGTTCAAGGCAGATTTCCAAGGAAACCCCTTTTCCCAGCCTCAGGATCTGTTCCTAATGCACGCTGTACCTCAGAGCCACCGAGCTGCTTTTCCTGCCCCCACCCAGCCCCAGGAGGAGCAGGGCTGTGCCAGGCCAGGCTGTGCCAGGTTGGGCTGTGCCAGGTTGGGCTGTACCAGGTTGGGCTGTACCGGGCTGGGCTGTGCCGGGCTGGGCTGNGCTGTACCAGGCTGGGCTGTGCCGGGCTGGGCTGTGCCGAGCTGGGCTGTGCCAGGCTGGGCTGTGCCAGACTGGGCTGTGCCGGGTTGGGCTGTGCCGGGCTGGGCGGTGCCAGGCTGGGCGGTGCCAGGCTTTCAAGCGCTTTTCAGCCCCAAATTCAGGATTTGTTTTAATCCCACCCCCTGATTTTTGCTGCAAGTGGGAATAGGAGATTGAATGGTTTAGCAGGGAACTTCAGCCCGGTTTGGAACATTTTGCTCCCTTCTGGTCAAGTCCTGAGCGAGGCAGGGCTGTGACAGGGATGGGACAGGGACTGGGGCAGGGATCAGGGCAGGGCTGTGAGAGGGATGGGGACAGGGATTGGGGCAGGGCTGTGAGAGGGATTGAGGCAGGGCTGTGAGAGAGATGGGGACAGGGCTGTGACAGGGGTTGGGGACAGGACTATGACATGGATGGGGACAGGGATCTGGACAGGGCTGTGACAGGGATCGGGACAGGGCTGTGACATAACTGGCCAGCGCCGGCCCCTCCTGCCCCTGGAACACACAGGCTCCTTTTCAGGATTTGAAAGAAGCCGGGGGCTGAGCCCAGCCCACGCTCGCGGTTCACAGCGAGTTCACTCTGCTGCAGCCCCGCGGCTTCCCCTGGCACCGACTCCATCCCCAGGAAATCCGCGTGGATTTCGGGCACAGCCCCCAAACCAGAGGATCTGAACTCAGAACCCACCCAGGACAGGGCATTTCACACCCTGAGCTCAGTCCCTACAAACCCTTTACAGCTCAGTCCCTACAAACCCTACACAGCTCAGTCTCTACAAACCCTACACAGCTCAGTCTCTACAAACCCTACACAGCTCAGTCTCTACAAACCCTACACAGCTCAGTCTCTACAAACCCTACACAGCTCAGTCCCTACAAATCCTGCACAGCTCAGTCCCCACAAACCCTTTACAGCTCAGTCCCTACAAACCTTTTCCAATAGGGGGTGAAAGCTCTGCCCTCCACCCAGCCCCGCTGGGGTTTGTCACTGCCCCTGTGCATCTTGTCCCCCTGGGCTGTGCCACCCCCTCTGTCCCTGTCTGACCCACAGGATCACACTGGGATAAATGGGAATGGTGGGTGGGCAATTCCATCATAACCCATCTCCACAGAGGCCTGGGGAAAGTGAGAGCTGGGGGTGCTCACCTGGAGCAGAGAAGGCTCCAGGGAGAGCTCAGAGCCCCTTGCAGGGTCTGAAGGGGCTCCAGGAGAGCTGGAGGGGAACTGGGGACAAGGCATGGAGGGACAGGACACAGGGAATGGCTTCCACTGCCAGAGGGCAGGGCTGGATGGGATCTTGGGAAGGAATTGTTCCCTGGGAGGGTGGGGAGGGGCTGGGCTGGAATTCCCAGATTTGCTGTGGCTGCCCCTGGATCCCTTAGATAGTGGAAGGTGTCCTTGGGGATGGAACTGGATGAGTTTTGAGGTCCCTTCCCACCCAAATCATTCCCTAATTCCATGATTCTCGGGAAGGTGGATACACACAGGAACGAGCGATTCCACCACCGGCACTTCCCTGCCCGGTGTTCAGAGCAAGATGCTGAATGTGGGAACTCCTCCCTGCCAGGCTGGTTCCCTCCAGCCAGGGGTAGAATCCCACAGGATCTCAGCGAGCAGGACGCAGGCAGAGCGATCCGAGCGGCAGGGACCACATTCCAGCGGCAGGGATCACATTCCAGCGGTGTCACCCCGAAGGCTGAGCTGCTCTGCCTGAGATTGCTCTGAAAGCTGCAGACTCAGCGTTTCCCCGGAATATCCCGGCACTGCTGCCCTTAAAGGCCCCGTCCCTGCAGCTCTGGGAGAGTTCCACCTCTCTTGAACAGCCCCAGCCCCAAGAAAACTTGACCCGAAATCCTCAAAACCCATGAGAGAAAAACCCGAGTAAATAAATAATCACCCTAAATCCCGAACTGCTTTATGCTTAAAGCCTTACAGCTTCCAAACCTTTTCCAGGCATTCTGGAGCTCTGCTTTTTTTTTCTTTTTTTTTTCCTTTTTTTCCCCCTCATCCTAAGCCTGTGAGTTGTTTGGAAGCAAGGGCTGGATGTTGGGAAAGGGGTGTTGGGAGGGAAGGGAACCCGGCTGACACCAGCCAGAGTGACTTGACCCGAAATCCTCAAAACCCACGAGAGAAAACCCCACTTAGTAAATAAAAAATCACCCCTAAATCCCGAACTGCTTTATGCCTGATACCTCACAGCTTCCAAACCATTTTCAGGAGTTCTGAAGCGCTGCTTATTTTTTTCCTTCCCCTCATCCTAAGCCTGCGAGTTGTTTGAAAGGGGATGTTGGGAAAGGGGTGTTGGCAGGGGGGGGAAGCCCGGTGACACCAGCCCGAGCGAGGGGCGCTGATTCACCGGTCGGAGGCACACGGAGGTGACAGTGCTGAACCGAGGGAATTCATCCTCCCCGTGCCAAAACCGCTCCAGCACCACTCGGGGGCCGGGCAGCCACAACAGCGCTGGGGTGGGCTCGAGGAGAGGAAATGAAAGCGAAGAATGAGCCGCCCGGAGGGGCTGAGCAGCGCCTGCCCCGGCAAGGGAGGCGGCCGCTGGGAATTCCCCAATTCCCCTCCTGCCGGCTTGGGATGCCGGAAGCTCCCCGGGAAATGTCAGTTCTGGGGGTCACAGCTTAAAAAGCTCTTTATTAACCAAGAGCGCGCAAAGCGGCAGCGCCGGAGCTCTCCGGGATTCCCCGCTCAGCTCCTCTTAATCCGTCATTCCCCTCCTCCCGATTTCCAGCACTGTGACTCCTCTCCTGCCCCCTCTCCAGGACATTTCCCCACTCCTGCCTTTCCCGGTGCCTCCCAAACCCCTTCTCTTTTCCAGCAACAACGCTGCTTTTCCCCAAAACACAACAAATTCCAGAAAAACAGCCCCCTGCTTCCCAGCACTGACACTGAAATGATCCAACGGTGCATTAAACAAATATTCCCTGTCCTCTAATGTCCATTAGGTTCTTTGGCATTACCACATAAATCAAAGGATTCTCTTTATTCCAGCTTATTCTCCACTTTAAAAAAATGATGCTGCACTTTTTAAGATGATTTTTTTTAAACTAGGGGGGAAAAGAGGGAAAAAAAGCCAAGTTCTAGGAAGGTGGGCTAAAAAATATTCCTCATTCCCATTATCTTGGAGCTGAAGCTCCAGGGCCACATCCTTAAAATGAACACCAGGAAAACCATCAGTGTCCAAGGTCAGGTTGGATGGAACCAACTGGGACAGTGAAAAGTGGCCCTGCCCGTGGCAGTGGCTCAAAAGGGATTTTTAGGACCATTCCAAGCCAAACCATTCCATGATTCTGTGATATCTCCCCCTCTCTCTCGGGATCCTGGATCACCAAAGAATTTATGGCAGAAAATCTGCAATTCTCATAATTCCACATGGGACAAAGCCCCTGAACTGGTGACCAAAGAATGCCACTCCCAGCTGGAAGCGTGACGTCCTGATTGTTCTTTTTCTTGCATCTGATTCATTGATTTCTTAACTTTTTATCAAAGTTATCTCCACTTCCTTGAGTTTTTTTTCAAAGCCCCTCAGCTACCATCAGTAACAAGGAAAATCTAAGAAAACAAACAATGAAAAAAAAAATTCAAAAAACCCCCCAGAACAACTTTTCGTGCTGTTTCAGCTCACAGAAGTTTCAGTTTTAGACTATTTATCCCTCACAATGATTTCTCATTAAATTAGATTTTCTCTTTCAGAAATCCTCACAGTTACCAAGAAAATTTCTATTCTCTTTTCTATTTCTTTTAACGCTACCATTTAAACCAGACAAGAGTTTGGGGTTCGTCTTTCTGTCTGTTCAGGATTTCCAGGTTTAAAAAAAAAACCACCTTTAGGGACTTTTTTACCTGCTAAACATCCCTCTATTGCAGTGGGATGGGGGGAAGAGTGGGGATGAATAAATTCAGGGAACTGATAATTCCACACCAGCGAGAACCACATCAGTTCGGCCAAGCAAGAATTTCCTACGACAGAGACTCAAATATTAAAAATCTGCCTTTTTCCCCGCCCCCAGCTGGGCTCCACAGATTTGATTCTGAGCCTGAAACCAAGTCATTGTCATTGGAAGGGTGACAGTCACCTCCCTGCCACCGCTGCCTGGCCCCGTGCCTGCCCCGTTCGATGCTTTGCTGAAAATGAGGGGCAGGGCTGAGCTGCCAAAACACAGGGCCTGGAGCAGGACAGGACAAAACCACCCAGCTCCAGGGGCTGGGGGAGGAGGGATTTGTATCTTCTGAGCAGCTGGAGGGGTTGGTGTCACCTTGGTGTCACCTGTCCTGGCAGTGGGGACAGGAACAGGGAGCTGGGGCTGAGCTGGGGCTGAGCTGGGGCTGAGCTGGGGCTGAGCAGGGCAGGAGGAGCTTGAGAGGAGCAGCTGGAGGGGTTGGTGTCACCTCAGTGTCGCCTGTCCTGGCAGTGGGGACAGGAACAGGGAGCTGGGGCTGAGCTGGGGCTGAGCTGGGGCTGAGCAGTGCAGGAGGAACTTGAGAGGAGCAGCTGGAGGGGTTGGTCTCACCTCAATGTTACTTGCCCCAAGTGGGGACAGGAACAGGCACAAACCCCATCATCACCAGCCCAGGCTGATCTCCTGTGAGCTGGGAATGAGCAACACAGAAAGAGTTTGTAAGGAGCAGCTGGTGGGGCTGGTGTCACCTCAGTGTCACCTTGGTGTCACCTGTCCTGGTCACAGGGACAAGAATGGGGAGCTGGGGCTGAGCTGGGGCAGAGCTGGGGCTGAGCTGGGGCTGAGCTGGGGCTGAGCAGTGCAGGAGGAACTTGAGAGGAGCAGCTGGAGGGGTNGTGTTGGTGTCACCTCAGTGTCACCTGTCCTGGTCACGGGGACAAGAACGGGGAGCTGGGGCTGAGCTGGGGCTGGGCTGGGGCTGAGCTGAGGCTGAGCTGGGGCTGAGCTGGGGCTGAGCTGGGGCTGAGCAGTGCCGAAGGAGTTTGAAAGGAGCAGGGGGTGGGGTTGGCGTCACCCTGGAACAAATAACCTGTCCCGGGAGCAGGGACAGGGAGCAGCCTCATCATCTCCCGCCCAGGCTGATGTCCTGGCGGGCTGGGCTGGGGACACACGCGGAGCTCGCAAGGAGAGCCTGGTGGGGTTGGAGTCACCCCGGAACCCACAGTACCTGTGCTGGCAGTGGGCACAGGACCAGGGGCCAACCCCAACATCTTCACCCGGGGCTGATCTCCTGGGAGCTGGGAATGAGCAGCCCAGAAGAAATTTGCAGGGATCCTCGGGAGGCAGATACCCTTGGATCCAGCCCCGCCGGTCCTCTGGAAGTGCCACGGGGAGGCGGCTCCTGCCAAAGGCAGAGCACCAGGGGCAGCTTTCCATCATCCCACTCGGCTGCTGAGGCCTCCAACCAGCACCATCTGGAGCTCTCCTGCCGCCGCTCCTCTCGGATGCCGGCAGCTGCAAATCCAGGCAGGAATTCTGGGAGCTGCGGCGCCTCATCCTCACCTGCAGGAGAGCCTGGCAGCGCACACCACGCCGGGAGCGGGGGAAGTGTGGACAAATTAATTACCTGCCTGAGGCGAGCTGATATTCCCCTTAACTAGGTCAAATAAACTCCAGCAAATCCTCTGCCTCTCTCTCTCTCCTTAAAAAAAAAAAAAACAGAGCTGCAGGTTTAACGAGCTGAGATTCCATCCAGGAATGGCTGTGCAGGTTGGAAAGGAGAGGCGAAGGAGCCCGACGTGTCCAGGACGAGCCCTCCGTGCTTCCAACCGCAGGGAACAGCTCGGCTTTGGATGCATTAGGAATAAAACCTCGGGATTGTCACCTTTAAGCCGAGGGAGGTGCAGTGCCCAAGGCAGCTCTGGTGTTCCTGTGATCCAGGGTGAGTGTCCCAGCTGGAATCCCAAGGCAGGATTCCACCTGCCTCTGTCACTGCCGGGGGACTGGGGATAATGTGCTGCTAAATCCAAGGAATCCTGGCCCTCCTTGGCACAGGGACACCAGAACCAGCACTCCCAGGCCATGAGCACTGTGCCCAAGCCACGGACGGTGTCACCAGCATGGGTGATGCCCCCCTTCTGTCCCTGGGCACTGACACCATCCCTGCCTCTGGAATTGCTGCCGGCTGCATCTCCCCGGGACAGACCCAGGGGACACCGTGTACAGGGAGATGTTCATCTCCAAACGGTCACACTGCACCTGAATGTGGGGATAAGGCAAAGGAATCATGGAACCGTGGAATGGTTTGGGCTGGAAGGGACCTCAGAACTCATCCAGTGCCACCCCGGCCATGGCAGGGACACCTCCCACTGTCCCAGGGTTCTCCAAGCCCCGTCCAGCCTGGCCTTGGACATTCCAGGGATCCAGGGGCAGCCACAGCAAATCTGGGCACCCTGTGCCAGGGCCCAAACCTCTCTAACAAGGTCTTTCAGGGCTATAAACAATCCTGCATTTTCCAGTAGGGAATAGCACTGGGGGAAGCTGGAACCATCCAGGAAATCATTATGGAACATCAGGAGTGAGAAGCAAACTGTGGAGTAGGAGTTTCACTCACCCGTGGAATTTTCAGCAGGAATCAGACACGGCAAGGCCACTGTGCCTGAAGTCTGACTCATTTTTTTCCATGCCAAGGCTCATCTGCTCACAGATTTCCCACCAGGAATCCACAAATTGTTTCTAATTACTTATGGATTCGAACTCCCTGGGTTTTCTTCCAGATTCTGCCCCAAAGATGGAATTCTCCATCCCAGCACAGCATAAAACCAGCTCAAACATACCTGGGACATCCTGGATTTGTTTTAAATATCCAGCAAATATTCAAATCAACCCAGTTAAAGACCTTGCTGAGAGTTTTCCATCATCCCAGTCAAAGGAATCAATGCAACTCTCGGTGTTTTGGGGCGATTCTGCAGTCAAAAGGTGAAAATTGCCATTTTCTTGTTTTATTCTTTGCAGCCTGGGGGTCTCAGCACAGACCAGAGGGATCTCAAAAGAGCCCTGCTCCATCCAGTTGGATTTACCACCAAAACCATCCATGGAATCATCACTGCTGGACAGAACTCCAAGATCATTGAGTCCAACCTTTGAATCCCACCAGGCCACTGAACCACCTCCATGGCTGCTTGGATTTGGGACATGTCCAGGGATGGGGGCCCTGAGGTGAACATTCCAATGCTCAGAGGGAAGAAATTCTCCTCACACCCAGCCTGACCCTGCCCTGGTGCCACGTGAGGCCATCTCCTCCTCTTGTCCCATCTCCAGCCACCCAGGAGAAGAAAATGCTGAGAGTTCAAACGGTTTCATCAGGGATTTCTCTGGAATGTTTGGAGCCTCCAAGTGGGAGCCCTACAGGAGTTTGCTCAGCTCCCAGAAATACAGAATATTGCCCCAAAGGAGCAGAAAACGGAGGTGCCCAGGCATTGTTTGCACTTTTCCAGCACTCGTGGGGCTTGTTGGAGCCTCTGTCCCAGCAGGAGTGTTGGGGAGGGAATGGGAATTGCTCCAGCACCTCTGGGGAGGGAAAAGGAACAGCGGGAAGGAAACCCCATGGATTTGTCCCAAAGGACAGGGACACCCCTGCTTTACTCAGAGCAGGGTTTGGCACTCCAGCAAAGAGCCAACACCCAGCAAGTGCTCGGAGTGGCACCAGGGGCCAGGAAAACCCTCTCCAAACCCCCCTGGTCTCCCTGGGTGAGCAGCAGCCTCTGCCCCAGCAGCTCCAGGCATTTAGGGCCCGTGGGAAAACATTTGGGGTTGAACCACCAACAACATTTGGTTGAACCAAATAGTCTTTGGGGCTGAATTTTGTCCTCCTGAACAGTCAGTCCCACGATTTTTAGCACCACAGCAATTCCTGTTTTACTCCCAGATCCCCAGAACAATCCCTGTGAAACTGCTGGGCCCTTCAAGCTTTTGGAAAGCCTCAAATCAAGGCACAGCTGAACACATAAAACTACACACTATTTTTTTTTCCTTTTCCAAGCACCAAAAGATTTTTAAAGCAAATAAAATAAATCCTCTCCCCATGCCCAAAACCTCATCCCTCCTTTGCTAACAGTGCCCAAACTCAGCTCATCTTTGGCTGCACAGTTTGTTTGGAAATTAGATAAGAATTGAAATAGGATTTTATAAAAAAATTTCTTTTTTGTGCTGAGCTCCAGGCCCCACCAGTGGAAAATGCTGTGTTCTGCAGGGAAGGGGAAAAAAAGTGCCTTTGGAATGAACAGCTGCACTTCAGATTTCTGTTTAATTAAAAAACAGCTGGGCTGAAAAGCGGCTGCTCCTCAAGAGCTGATAAGTGCATTTCCCACTAATCTGCAGAGTGCTCCATCAGGGCAATCGTACAGAGACAAAAATCACAGAAGTATATATTGTAAAAAAATATAAAATATATAATTGCAGGTATTAACTTTGCAAAATGCCATGTTCCAGTATGGAACATTCCATCTTTTCCATATGCCAGGGAAGAACCTGTCCCCACGAAGGGCTCTCACTTGGACATCTAAATAAATCTTTAAATATATAGAATTACAGTTAAATCCACCCAGTTCACACCAAAACCATCCAGACTGAGCAGGCTCCTGGATCCAGCTGGAGCATCGGGGAGCCTGAGGACAGCACAAAATGCTCTGTCTGCTCCCTGGGGGAATCTGGGCATCCCCCAGCACAACAAATCCCATTTTGGGGGGACAGAAATCCCATAAATCCTGCTGGGGCTGCATCTCCAGCAACACAGACACCAGAGAAAGGGGGATTCTGTCCCTCTGCCCTGCTCAGGTGATTCCCCACCTGCAGAGCTGGGAATTCCAACATCCAAAGGATGTGGAGCTGCTGGAGAGAGCCCAGAGGAGGCCCTGGAGCTGCTGCAGGGCTGGAGCCCCTCTGGAGCCAGGCTGGGAGAGCTGGGGGAGCTCCCCTGGAGCAGAGAAGGCTCCAGGGAGAGCTCAGAGCCCCTGGCAGGGCCTGAAGGGGCTCCAGGAGAGCTGGAGAGGGACTGGGGACAAGGCATGGAGGGACAGGACACAGGGAATGGCTTCCACTGCCAGAGGGCAGGGCTGGATGGGATCTTGGGAAGGAATTGTTCCCTGGGAGGGTGGGGAGGGGCTGGGCTGGAATTCCCAGATTTGCTGTGGCTGCCCCTGGATCCCTGGGAGTGCCCAAGGCCAGGCTGGAGCAGCCTGGGACAGTGGGAGGTGTCCCTGCCCTGGCAGGGGTGGGGTGGGATTTAAGGTCCCTTCCTACCCAAACCATTCCAGGATCCTGTGATGATTCCCGGGAATGAGGAGCTGTGAAACTGTGAGACTGAGGCAAAACAAAGGGCTGAAATCACAGGGAAATTCCAGTGTTGCACATTTTGGGGAATGAGGGGGGATTTTGGGCTCTGCACCCACTCTGGCATCCCCAGATGAGGCCGAGTAGAGGCTCCAGCCCTGCCCAGCCCAGCAGGTCCCTCCATAACCTCATTTTCCCCTGGCATTTCTCTCCCCTGCACACCTTAATCCTCTTACCTGGCCCATGCTGATAAAGGCAGGGGATCCTCATTAATTACAGCACAAATCTCCTGTCCCAGCACCCCGTGCCCTTTTCTCTCCCTCAGCACCACGAACCAGCTCAGGAGCAGCTGAGATCCAGCGAGTGGAGCCTTTTCTTGGCCTGCTCCAAGGCTGGTGGCTCCATCCCTGGAGCTCAAATCCACGCACAGAGAGAGATTCCCAGGGCCAGCTGAAGCTGAGGGGGGTGAGAGCAAACACAGCCCTGTTCCTGGGATGGGACTTCCAGACCTGACCAGAACCAGACAAAAATAATCCTGACACCTCCCAAAATAAAAATGAATTCAAGCAGAGCAAACTGTCACGGCATCCCAAGTCCCACAGCGAAGGAATCCGTTTTTCCCTCCTGGAATTCCTGCTCCCAGCGGTGCATCCCAGCCATGAATCCCATTATCCAACACCAGGGTGTCTCTGGCACCTCAGTTTCACATCTGCTTTCCCTTTCTGGCCTTTAACCTGGGCGCTCCCTCAGCACCTTTGATCGAGCATCTGGAGGGGTTTAAGGACAATTTATGTCCTCTGGGTGCGTTCCAGATGGAGGAGGAGGAAACATCAGGAAAGGGAGGGGATTGGGATCTGAAAATCCCAACCCTGAACTCTCTTCCCAGTTGTGAAGCAGTGGATGGGGCACCTCTGGAGGTGCCACATCAGGGGCTGTGCATGGGTGGGACTTAAAATGCTCTGGGATAATCTCAGGTCAAGCCAAAATGGGGGTTTGCACTTTTCCTATCAGGGAAAGGTTCTTCCCCCAGAGAGTGCTGGCACTGCCCAGGCTCCCCAGGGAATGGGCACGGCCCCGAGGCTGCCAGAGCTCCAGGAGAGCTTGGACAGCGCTGCCAGGGGTGCCCAGGGTGGGGTTCTGGGGGGTCTGGGCAGAGTTTGGATTTGGGATTGATCATCCCTGTGGGTCCCTTCCAGCTCAGGACATTCCAGGATTCCATGCTGAGGTGTGTCCTACACAAAACATCATCCCCCAAACTCCGGATTTGGTTTTTTCTCCCAAGACTTTCACAGCTCCTGCTCTGAATGGTTTTACTTCAGAGAAGCCCTAATTTATCAGCTCACCTGCAATTTATCAATTCACCTGTGATTTATCAGCTCACCTTCCACCTTCAAACCCCCTGGGACACGTTTGGCTCCACATTTAGCACGAGGTAGGAGAAACAAAAAGGGGGGAAGAGAAATAAAGCAGTTGGAATTAAACAGGTTCATTCCCAGAGCTGTTCCGGGGCCGTGGAGGTGTTTAACTGCTGCCAGGTAATTGCTGTCCCCTAAAGGACACACCTGCCCTTTCCAGGTTATCGCTGCGGTTGTTCAGGATCAGCCGCTCCCCATCAATCAGCATTGCGATAATCAGCTAATGACAGGCTACAAATAACCCTCTAAGCTCTGTCCAGGGAAGTTCTGCCTGGATTAAAAAGGACATCGTGGCTCCTGGGCAATTACAGAGGCCGCGAGGGATTTGGGAGCGTTTGCGGCGTTTCCTTCCCGCGCGGAGGAGGGCGGAGTCCCGGCCCTGGAAGTGTCCGCAATCCACGGGGATGTGGCTCTAGTGGTGATCTCAGGGGGCTTTTCCAGCCTTAATGATTCCCTGATTCCCTGAGGGAACATCAGGACACTGGGGAATCTCCTGAAGCCCCACCTCAGTCAGCTCAGGGCTGCAGGGACACCTCAGCCCCACCCCAGCCCTGCCGGGATCTGCTCCACCCTGGGATGCTCCAGGATGCTCCAAGAGCTGGCAGAGCAATTCCTGTTCCTAATCCCTGCTCGTTTGTAGCAGCGCTGTACAAATCTCGGAACACTGTCCTTGGAAATCAGCAGAATGGCCCCGACCCCGAGGTTTGGGTTGGGAGAGCAGGGGAAGTCAGGTCAGTGTGAGAGGGTGATAACTGCATTTCATCCCAAAATCCCTGCAATTCACCCCAAAATCCGTGTCTCACCATAGAATTCCTGCATTTCATCAGGAAATGCACTGTGGTGCATCCCAAAATCTCTGTGTTCTATCCCAAAATCATTGCATTTCATCCAAAAATCCCTCCAGTTCATCCCAAAATCTCTGTGTTCTATCCCCAAATCACTGATTTCCTCACAAAATCAGTGTTCCATTACAAAATCCCAGCATTTTGTTCCGAAATCACCGTGTTCCATCCCAAAAATCATTGCATTTCATCCCACGATCAGTGTTCCATCACAAAATAACTGCACTTTATCCTCAAATCCCTGCATTTCATCCCAAAATCCCTGCATTTCATCCAGAAATCCCTGTGTTGCATCCCCAAATCACTGCAATTCA
>VZRX01019811.1:3963-33921 GCA_013398075.1 Notiomystis cincta
TTTTAATTTTTTCCTTAAGGTATGAACTTATTCTCTTGGAACTGAATCTTCTTTTACTACTTAAATCATTTATGTATATCTGGTAAATTATGACCAAATTTGTTGTTAGACTGCATTACAGTAAATTGAAATATACACTTGGTACACTACAGAATTGTTGTGCTTTTGTTCTGGTTCTATTTGGAAAAGCAGGCTTTAGTAGACATTTGTCTTATTTATAACTATTCAGTTATTATTCACTGGCCTTAATATTCTGTTGCATTGTGACAATCATAATTTCCTTGGTAAAGCTTAACTGCTTGCTTTTAGAAGTTGCATGTAATTGCCCATGGTAAAGTTGGAGAGAGAGGGATGCTTCAGTGAAGGTCCACTGTTCTTGTCTTGGAGAACCATATGAATTTGGATGCTATCTGCAGTCTGGCTTTTCTGAGCTGTTTTATTTAGAAGTGATTTTAAATATGTTAGCTTGATTGGGTAGTTCTAAATTAATAAAAAAAATTCTGAAGAATTAGTTCTTGAGAGACAGCTCAAGTTTCTTCACTAATTCTTTCCCTCAAGAAATGCTGAAGTTACACTGTAGTAACATGGCAATGGATTTTGCCTGTTTTGAGATTTTTTTCCTTTTTAAAAGAAAACTAATGCCCTTAAAATGTCATATTTATCAAATGAAAAGACACTCAGTCTTTCATTTTGTCTTCTGATGAAATAATTCTCAACCCAAATCTCTGTGATTTATGTATTTGGGCAGTGCCACACAATTAGTTTTATGAAAAGAATCATGTCTGTTATTAAATGAAGTTTGTCTGATATTGGGATTCCCCCTTTCTCTGTGGGTTTTTGCTTTCTGTTCTCTTCTAGCAGTGGTGGGGATCTTTTAGAGGTAATCATACAGAGCACTTTCTGGCAGGGCACTGTGATGCAGGACAAAATTTAAATTAGTAAGTAAACTCACTTTAGATTCACAATTAGAAGCTCTGGTCAAAGTAGGCATGATGTAAGGAGGACACACAACATAAAATGTGTTTGTCTTATGTCAGTGTTACTATAGTGCATTAGAAAGCATTTTTCAATTGCAATGACAGATGCATCTGGCAGGGAAAATGGCATTTTCCAATTTTGTAGTTCAGCTTGCACACAGATCCTCTAGTAAAGTAATTTTTGCCATGAAACCAATTTAGAAAACCAGGAGCTGTATTTAGTTGTCAGTATGCATCCTAAGTAGTAAGAGTTGCAGTTTCTGGTTTCCATAGTGTACACCTGGTTTTTGAGGTGTGTAGCCTTCTGCAGATGCAGTTTTCAGGTATCACCACATGTCCCTCTCTCTTCTGACAAGAATAAGCATTATCAAGTGAAGGAAAGTTGGGAGCCAGGACACTGGCATGAGATTTGCTCCTAGTTGTGGGTCACAGCAGTAATGCTGTTTGCAGAAGATGCTTTCCTTGCCCAGCTTTAAGTTGGTAAGGCTTTTAATAGGATTTGCTTTAATGAGGCCAATCTCAGTTGTTAGCTTGCTTTTTTTTGTTTCACTTGATTTTTCTTGTTCTTGCCCCCCAATAACACAAGTCTCTCACCTGTTCCAAAATACTTCTGTAGTCTGCTGATTCCACATAGATGCAAAATTCACTTTTGGAAGTACTGTACCTTGTTTGCTGTTCCTTTTTAACTTTGTTGTATTTAAATGGCTTTAGAAACTGAAATGAAAGCAAGACAATTGACACCACCACCACCAGCCCAAAAAACTTGTGCCAAAAGAGTGTGAAAAAGGAGCAAAATGTGGAGTGCAATGTGATAAGGAAAAGGCTGTTGGCTTTGCATTGTTACAATTCCTCTGGTTTGTTACTTGAATGTTTTGGACAATTCACTGTACTTTTCTCTAGCACTATTTGGTGACAACCTTCTGATGAAGAAGCTATGCAAGAAGCCCAGTGTTGAGTTTATTCAGTGTCTTCAGAATGTGATCAGGCTCTGCAGAGGTAGTAGCACTGAGTAGCTTTCTGTAGATACATCACTGTAGATCCTTCTGTTAGCATCCCTCTTCACTGTGTGATCTGTTACCCATTTTTTAATTGATAAATGTTTGCTCCTTTGCGTTTTATATGTTTTAATAGCAGATAACTGTGCATCACTGAACAGTATGGTAAAGGTTAAATATTGACACAATGGATAAAGAGAAATAAGTTGGTTTTCATTTAGTACCTTTTAACAAACCTGTAATAAAATAATTCATTTGTAATAAAGAAAATACAGGTTTGAAATCCAGGGGAAGGGGTGTTGCTGAGCAGAACCCTTTAACGTTGAAAATTCCATGTATAATTCACCATGGGTTTAAAAATACTTTTATGTGGGGGAAAAAAAGGTAAAACTACACTAGAAAGATCTTATGACTTAAACTTGAAAATAAAATTGGCTTATCAAGTACTTTGTATTTGACATTATTGCAGTTTGAAATGAATGTTTTAAATAAGCTATACATAATGTTTCTTACCTGAATCAATTTGGATTAGCCACTTCAGGATACAGACACAGGTAATGTCTCACTAACATTTTGGTGTGTAAACATAATTTCAAGACTTCTAATACTCTGTGCACCAGTCTAGAAGTTACCATGCTGCAAATAAATTTAAGAAATAACCATTTAATTCTATTTTTCTGTGCCTTGCCTCCTTACCCCCCACAAGTAGATGCAGAGAGATTTCTTTGGATGGCTAAGTGTTAACACTCAATACTAAAAACAAAAACCATCTTGCTGCAAATAATTTCTGCTTCAGACATAGAATAGAATTTATAGAAAATAGCTGTTATTTTAAGCTGTATTTTTAAACTCCTCTCATAATAAAGCAGTTTTAGTCATACATTATTATGCCAACTTCAAGATGACCAGTTTCCAAAAAGCAGAATCCAGAAAAGGTGGTTATACCTAAAACTGGATTTTAGACACACTGTCATGCAAAGCTGAGCAGGTCACAGATGGGGTACTTCAGCCCCAGTCTAGTGCACAGCAGAGGGTTTGGATCCCTCAGAAATGCAGTAGTGCTGCACTGTGTGCCCAAAAGCTTTCTCTTGCTGTTTTGTTCCTCCCTCCAGCTCCACCAACCTGAGAGTTTGGGAGCAAGTGCTTTCAGCTGTGTTTATCAAAAGCTTCTTGACTGAATAATGCTGGATATGTGTTTTAACTGGTGCTTTGGCTTCTGTTATCTTCTAAATGTGGGTTATTTTTGGTAGGTTATACACTAGTGGGTTTCTTCAGTTAGAGGAGGATTGGTCCTTTGAAGGATTTGAATGCTTAAAAATCTTCTGTTTCCTCTGTAGAGAAAGCTTTAGGTTTGATACCCTGGACAGGCAAGTCTGCCTGTGTGTCTTGTCTGGGATACCAGGGGTTACTGAAGACAAAAGGCCTCTGTCCAATTAGCTGTTCCTGTTCCCTGGATCTGCACAATGCACATCTGATGGTGTCTAGAGCATGTGAGGAAATGGTCCTGTAGGGGACTGTAGCTCCAGTTTGGGAAGAGCCTGGAAAATAACTTCTAGACATTGAACAAACTTCAGCATTATTTTCAATTATCTGAATGGTCTTTCTCAGACAATTGTCTTTGGACTTGAATATATTTTAAGCTTGTTAAGTGTGATACAGTGATGTGGAATTTTTTTTGTTAAATGTATATGAACTATTATATTTTGTCTAAATGTGTTAGGAAAAGAGCTTCAGAATCCAGAGAACACTCTTAACTTTGTAGCTAGAAAGGAGCAGCTACAGAAAAAGCATGTTTGTTAAAATTCAGCAAATTCAATGTAATTAGATAAGAATTAACACAAGCAAGGGACAGCCAGGAGCTGTAGAAGATGAACTGCAGAGTTAGAGGAGGGTGGTGGAAAAGCCAGTGCTGCCTGAATGTAGCAGCTTTGTTAATGGGCCTGAAGTCTGAGTGCATTCAGCAAGGACTGGAAAGGGTTTTGTAGCAGGCTCAGTTGGTGTTGCTGTAAAACCCTTAACACTTGAAATGCTGGCCTTTAAAGGATAGACCTGACATCAAACTTCAAAGCAGTCAGCCTCCCTCTAGCCCTTTAGCTTGGAAATGCATACAGGATTAACTAATAAGAGATACCAGGCTTATGCTGAGAAACGGGCCAAATTATTTTCAGATCAAATGAAGAGGGTTTTTCTGAGCATGTAATTACACCACTTCAACGCATTTATTTCCCAAAATTCATGCAGTAGAGGCATAGTATTGGTCCTGTTCCTTCAGAGATTTTATTGATACTGAATGCCAAAACTGTCAGCTTGACAAGAAATGGTTGCTGCATCCCACTTAAGATGCCTCTAGCTTGGAAGGGTTGCTTTTATGAGTCAGTGTATGCTGCATTCTCCTGAGATACTGTCTGCATAGGTTACATCTTGTTCAAACCAGCCTTAACTTCCTCCTCCTGGGTTTAGGTTGCAAAACACTGGTGAAGAAGTGTCACAAGATCTTGTTTCACGTTGCTGAAATGTCAGAAATAAATTTCTGAAGCATTGCTTTAATTGACAGATTCTTAAGGTAACCATTTTCCTTAAGAAATGCTGCTTTGGTGTGTGACCTGCATGTGTTCTTTAGATGCTGTCATGCCATCTTTCTGCAAGTTATCCTCTGCATCCACTTGGAGATCACACTGCTGAGGTCATAGGATATAATATTAATATGACTATACATTTTTATCATCTTTCTCAGAACCTGAGGTAATTGGAAGAGGGGGAGTGGGAAGGTTTATCTCTAACTTTTGAGTAATTGGAATTCAGGGAAATGCTTGCTTTTAAAGACTTGATATGCCAAGATGTTTATAAGCTGCATAGGGTATATTATATTACTCTGGCTAAGTTTGCAAAAATTACCATTGCCATTTTCAGTCACAGTTTTTTCAGAACTATTGAATTTGTCTCAGAATAATCTTTCCTGTGATACCTCTAAGATAATTTGCAGCTATGGAGGATCTCTTTCCTTTCTACAAACAGTAAGATATGATTTTATGATCTTTACAAAGAAGTTGTCAGTAGTTTTCTGTTGATTATTCCGCCTAGGATTCCTCCTTGAATGGTGTTTTTTGTCTGGCAGGTGTGGAAAGCAGCATGGTGACCACTATATACTCATAGGGCTAAAAACCCCTTGTAATCTACAAAAAATGTGTATATATTTTCATACTGGCAGCAGACTTCCCTTGAAATTCCTTACACCTTGCTCTGAAGCATTTTAGTTTTGAAACTGGCACAGTATTGTGAAGAGGCCACCAGAGTCAGTCTGAACGTGTAATTTGATGCTCATGCACCATTTAAATTTATAAAAGTATGATCTCATAATGCTGAACATGTCTTAAGTGCAGTTGTCACTATTTGTGCTGCCTTAATAACTGTAGCTATTGAAGTGGTGGATCTGATTACAGCATTTTACAGGACTCTCTAAAGCTGTTTTGTTGCCCTTTGTGCTGTGGCTTGCCAGGTAATGTCTGGGAGGTTATTTTGCCCTCTGTGTGTCATTTCCTGAGGTAGATTGTTGTCTTTTCCCTGAGATAGTTCATAAAGCTCTCCTGAAGCACTGAGAAAATTGCTCTTCGAGAGCTGAAGTACTGGAGTACCTGTGTAAATCTGTGGTGTTTAATGAGAATTATTGGAAGTTCCTGTTCTTTGATGCAGCTTTAGAAAAGAATCTAAAACTGAATGTGGTTTTAAGTTACCACATCAAATGATTTAACTTTAGGGTTTATTCATAGTGATGCATGATGACTCATTTCTGTATCATCACAGGATAAAATCTCAAACAACTGTTCCCTCAGACACACTTCTACCTGTTTATCTTGCAACAGATACTTTTTTTTCTTTCTTATCACTTGCTGGGTTGCTTCAATTAAGCACATACTTATCTTTTCTGCACTCCTATTAGCTGGCTCTGAAGCAATTGTCTCTCTAGATCTATTGCCTTATTTCCTTGCTGGAGATGTAAAAATGCTGGAAATTAACTTCTGTAGGAAGAGCCTCAGTGGAGCTGGAGAGATCTGGGTCTGTTCAATGTCAGCTGATAGTTGCAAAAAGCCACTTGATGGAAAAAGACTAATGAAAATATTTAATGTAAGTATCTTTTCTGCATTTTGTTGTAATGCTGCCTTGCTTTTACTGAAGTTAATGACGATCATTGGCTTTTCCCGTACCTCCTACTGAAGGTAGAACAGTTGCAGTAAATCCTCAGTGACTGCAGCATGGACATTGGCCAAACAATTCTGCCTGTAAATTGTCTGCAAATTTGCTTTATCCTGAATATTGCTAGCATTCTGGAACATTTCTTTGTAAGCAAAGTATTTGTAAGAAAACAAACAGTAACTTTTAAATTTTGGGTTTAGTGCCATTGTTCTACAATGGTTTTTTGTCACCAGTTTCTGGAGCCATTTTGCACTAACTGTACATTACTGCACCAGGTCACTTGTATTTCTATAACTTGATATTGGGCTCTCAAAGCATCATATTTTATATCAACAAGAAACCTCCTGATTGCTGGAGCCTGCCAGTCAGTTCTTGCACGAAGAATGGCAGGGAACAATTGAAAATATCATAGGAGAGGGAATCCTCAGCTTTGACACAGCAGGGAGGAGGACCCCTGCTTTTTCGAGTTCCTTTCACAGTAAAACTACATGGAAGTAAATTTATGTACTTTGGAAGGCGGAAGGACTGAGTCAGCCCGGTTGGAATTTGAACTTTTGTGCTAGGGCGCTTCGAGGATTCCAAGTCTGAGCTTACCCTGCATCCCTTTAACAGTATAGAAGAGCTTAGTGCATTGGAGCAGTAAGTCTGCAACCTGTTGTTGCTATGTGCAGGTCAGATTTTGGGTTTAGTGGCTTCAGTTCCTAGCTTAAAGGTTACTAACTTCTTTTAATGGTGTTTTTAATTGAGCATTTCAGAATCCACCGTTGGATATTCTGTATGTATTCAGTGCTGAATGAAATTGATACATAAAAGATAAAATATGCAGTACATTTTCACATGCACCAGTGCTTTGTTTTTCATCTTGCAGTTCCTAGATAAGCAAGCTGGAGCTCAGGTTATGTCCCTTTGTTCCTGCAAGGACTCGAGGTCAGGATTTCCCTTTGAAATGCAGCTGCTCTCCACCTCTCTCAGCTGCTTTTCCTGTACCAAACTAAACATCAAACTTCTCATACTGTGTTTAGCTTTATTTGGTAAGCACACAGTTTGAAACTTCGTATTTTTTACAGTCTACATAACTTCTGTCAAGAAAAGAGAAAAAAACAAGCTGTGTGTTGTTTTCCAGGTGCTGAAATAGAGATTGTTCCCCAGCATTTGACTTCTTTGTGTTCAGGATGGCCAAAGGAATATCTTATTAATGCATGTAATATTAATTTAATGCCAACTTTGCCTTGAAGTAATGTCTTGTGGTTCCATGCTGAGGTGTGTGCCCTCAGGCACAGTTGTAATTATGAATAAACATGGTACAGAATGCAGTTGTATTAAAAAAGTGCAGCAGATTTTGGGGAAGTGAAGTGGGAGAAATCAAGGTGTTGCTGAAGCTTGGGCTGCTGGGGCATGAACATCCCTAGCCTTGTGACATGGAGAGCTTTTCTGAAAGCTTGGTCAGGTCGTGCTTGCTCTCTGCCCAGCAGCAACACTCAGCCTCTGTAGGGTGTGGCTTGGTCCTGGGCACCATCCCCAGGGACAAAAGGCAAGTGCAGCAGGCACCCAGTGCTCTCCTCAGGGAGCAGGGTTATTCTTTTCAGCTTGCTGTTACTTGGCTTGCACCGTTCTTTGAATAGTGTGGGGCAGGGTATGACAGTGTTGAGGCTTCAGATGTTTACTAAGCTCTGTCATGAGAAGTGGTTTATGTTCAGCTTTTCAAATTTGACACCAGGCTCCCCCTTATCTTTTAATAGAGATGACACCTTTTGTGGGTGGTAGGGATAAGAGGCTCAGTATTGACAGATTCTGTGTCAGGTCTGCACTAATCTTGCTCCTTGACAGTTCTAGCAGAGTTGATGATTGATGTGGTTGTTTTGTTGGTATCCTGTATTTTGCTGTTATCAGCCAAAAGCAAGGGGCACAGATGCAATTTCTGATTTAAGTCCGTTTTATGATGTTTGCTGGCTAAGCTGCTGGTGTTAATAAGCTGCTTTACTCTTAAGCTTTATCAGTTTGCTACCATTGTTGTTAAAGCCAAGGAAAGTACAAATCAGCCTTGTCACATCATTATGATGTAAAACAAATACTGGAGTTGGCACAGGTGCTATAAAAAGGGCAACTCTGCTGTTACTTTGGTTTAGCTTGTTTGGAAGTTACTGTACTCAGACCTCTTTTTACAGAACAACAAAAACTGGTTCCTGAAAATTTATACATGCCAAGTTTCTCATGTAGTTGTGACCACTCTTTTTTTTGTTGTTGTTTACAGCAAAGTGTAAAACAATTACAGCCTCTTCTTTTCCCACTGCCTTATTTTCTTTGACCCATTTTCAGAACTTTTTTGGCTTCCTTAATATGCATATAAATTCAAATGATGTATTGTTCTCAAAGACTGCTTGAACCACATTCCCATTGAACTTGAAAACTGACATTTGGATCTAATTTTTTCACCTTGCCAAAGGGAACTGCAAATAATTGCTCAGTTTAAAAAAACAAACCAACAACAAAAAAACCCCACAATACAACCACCCCATCCTAGGGTTGGGAATTTTTGCTCATGTTCTTGAATATCTTGGGCACCATCTGCCTGTTAATAACTCCTATCCAAAGGGATAAGGAGGCAAAGAAGGTTGTTTTCCAGGTTCCTTCTGCAACTGAAGAAAAGTTGACTATGTAAAACTGGTGCTGGGAGAAATGATGAAGATCTTCCATCCAGATCCTGTTAGAACTTCACACCCCCAGTGCTCATCATCGTTTCCCTGTTTCTGGGATGACAAGAGAGACCAGAGCGCTTGAGCTGTCCTGTAGCTCTTGCAGAGTCAAGGTGCAGACATTTCAACCTGTTCAGTGTGTTTGGACAAAGAAGAGGTGCTGCTGTCCAGGGCAGTCAAAGCCAAAGGCCCTGGGTTAGTTTAGATCCGGAGGTCACTCCTGAAGCACAGCTCTCCAGCTCTCCATCACCCCCACTTACCCACCTGTAGCTTTTATTGTAGAGCTCCCTGAACACTTGATTGAATTCCTTTTGGACAAAACTAATTGAAGACATGCTTCAGGAGTGTTCCTGATATGCTCCAACCACAAATGCTCCCCTGCCTGTAGGACCAAATTAAAGCTAATTAAAGGGAAAATTTCCTTGACGTGTGCATAGGCTGGACAACTGTTTGCAAATCTGCTTTTATGGGATTGCAGAACTAAAAGACATAGGCAAATGGTGCTACCCTAGAGCTGTGCTTACATCAACTCTACCAAAGCCCCAAATGAGCACATAAAATTTCTTAACTTCCAAAATAATTACTGAAAAAAAGTGATTTACAAGCCCTGATAACCACTGGCAGTTTTTCCTGCCCAAGTTCTTTACCAGTGTGATGCTGCACAGGCTGGGAGTGAGAGGAGTATTTCTCTTCCTGCTAATGAAGCAGTACCTGCAATCTTGCACGTCCTCACTTACTTTGTTTTGCTTCAGTATCCTGCTGTAGCTTAGGGGTTTTTTCAATGAAGCTGAAACCAACAAAATGTCTTCAAATGTTAAAATGTTTATATTTCATTTTAGAACTGTTCTGGTGCAGCACAGTGACTTTACTGGAAGTAGTGACTAACTAAGGTAGGGGGAGTCAGTGGTGATAGCAGGATTAGTTCTGAGTTGTGGATGTAGTTTTTTGTGGTCTAATCCTATCATGGTGCAGGGGAAGAACTCACAACCACTCTGTCCTAGAGCTTGTCAGGAAACTATTAATGGGGTGTTGTAATGCCTCTGCTCTCACAGGGACTTCCCATATCCCTCTGAAAAACATTAGGGATAGAACTGTTTGGTTATGCTTGGGTTTGTGGGCATATTGCTGAAGAAGGCTGGCTGGGCAACAGCTCTTGCCACAATGGAAACCCTCACTTAGCCCTCTTCTGTGGCTGTAGGGTGTAAATACTTCTTGGAATTGCACTGGCTGAACATGGGATCCAATCATGACGCTTCCTTGTGCCCTGCATCGTAATTTTGGTTGGGAGAGAGCAGCAGCAGCAATGTCCAGGTGAGTCCCACATGCACAAGGAGCTGTCTAGGGCAGCCTGAGTGCCTGCTCTGTGTTCTGTCTGTAACAGACCAGTGTGGGGGAGGTGCACAGAAACAATTGCAAAATTAATTGCAGGCACAGATGAAACTCAGAAGTTCTTTAGGCCCCTGATTGGACCTGCGTAGATTTTTTTTTTTTTTAAATAAATAAATCTGTCAAAGAAAAGTCAAGTAACCATTGGCTTTTATGTCCTGTCCCTTGGCTAAAGTACCATTTCTCAAACTAAGTAAATTCCTTCTTATTCTGAGAGTTGCAAGGTTGGGTCCTAGAAAGGACAACAAATTACTTAAAGGAATTTTGACAAATTGTCACTTAACACAAGGGAGTCCATTTATATAGTGCAGAACTTGTTCAGAAACCTTCTACTGTCTCTGTCACATTAAGTGCTCACAGTAACACTGATTGTAATCTTTCTTCAGTCTGATTAAATCTTCATCACCCTTGTACAAGCTACATTTTGACAGGCAATCATTAATGTTTATGAAGCACGTTGAGAAGGAAAAAGATGACTGGTAATGTGAGAAGCTAAGCTGCACTTGATTGTTCTTGTGCCCAGTTGCTCCAAGTACAATTGTGTGTGCTCATAACAAGGGTTAGCTTGGAAACCAGCCATCTAATTATTCTGGTGTCACAAAAATCACTAATCAAACTCTCATTGATCATGCAAAATGGGAAACTTCATCACCCAGGTTTCATAGGCACATTTTAAACAAGCTGGGTGCCTCCCAGAGATCAGATTGATTGCACTGTGATAATGCAAAGCAGGCAGCAGCCACATCTCCCTGATGGAGGGGGGAACGCCTACAGCCTTAGGAGGAGAATTCCCACCTTTTACAGGCCAAGAGAGGGAGGCTGGGAGGGAGCAGGGGGAAAGGGATGGCTTTGGGGTGCAGGATTCAAAACAAAGACTGGATTTGTTCCTACCTGCACAGTATTAATGGGTACAATTTAAAGATAACATCCTCCCCTACAGCTGTTCTTCCTTCCTTTCTAATAGGCGTTTGCAGTATGTCACAAAGTGTTTCAGTCAGGGAACTGACGGGGTGCCCTTTCCATTTAATTTTTTTTCCCAGCTGATGTGGCCCATCTGTTAGGTGTGACTCAAAGTGGTGAACAGATGTTGAATTAATTGTGGAAGTGTCTGTTACCCACCAGGATCAAAAGTGTTTGCCCTCCAAAAAATGCTGGGCTAGGGTGAAACTTGGATTAAGCAGGACAAACAGCATTTTTGCTTCTCACAAATGGACAAATACAGGGGATGAATTTCAATCCCATGTTTGATTGTGGCAGTTGGTGAGTGTCCTGCTGCTGCTACGTTTTCAGGGAAGAGTGGTCTGGGGTTTTCTTTTAGGTTCTGAGTTCCTATGTCACAGCTCCTGCCCTCCAGCCTACTCCAGCAAAAGAGACCAGCCCAGTTAAGCCTCGGTGGCTTAGTTTAGTTATGCAGCTCTGGATGGGACAGTGGTGGATGAAAAATCATTTTAGTTATCACCATCTCTTTGAGCCTATATAAGTTGTTCTGTGATTCCCATGTAAGTCAGTGAAGGGTGGCTGTCACTGTAAAGCACAACAGCCAGGGCAGCATGTGCAGAGAGGTGTTCTGGAAACCACCACCTCGATTTTGGGTGGCTTCACTTTGTCATGGAATTGGAACACTCCAGTTTGGCTGGTCATGCACAGTCTTACAGAGATTTACTGTTCTTATCAGTTACTCTTGGTAAGTGGCAAATCCAAAGCAAATATTTAATTCTGGATCATTCATTTCAACTTCTGAAAATGCAAGTTCTTTAATTCGAAGAGACTTAGTCAAATGTTTCATTAAATCTGACAAGTTTATAGTCCCTGATTCTTCAAAGCACTCGAGTTTTACCTTAAGTGTCTTCAAACATCCAGGTCTTATTTTCTGTAAGTATCTGGGGGCTGATCCAGTGACAGTGATGACTGAGGATGCTAAGATAGTGGCCAGTCTGAAATAAATTTACTGCATAGCCTTAAATGCTGAATTCCTATTGAAATATTTGCTATCTCAAGTCACACCAAGTGTTGGGGGTTGCTTGACAGTCCTAAGAGTTTGAAAAGACTTTAATACAGTACAGAGAAAAAAAAAAACCCTAGTCTAAAAGATAGTTGCAGGAATCAGTCATAGGATGCAGGGAAGACCTTTGCTCTCCAAATGCTTTCTGACTAGGCTGGCTGGTAGACCTTAGATTGAGCATCCCATTTCCAGCTCGTAACAATCCATGAAAATTCTCTTAGGAATTGTGGTGAAGAAATTATCTAATTTATATTTTAAAAGATGGCTGACATGTTCTTTTGTTTTTCTTTGATAGTTGATGGTTTCGTGTAGTTCTTGCTGGTATTTTCTTTTTTTGTGAAACATCTTAAAAGGGAATTCCAACCATCTTCAACCATGTAGCACCTTTCATTAGAAAGAGCTTGCCTGTCATTTGTATTTGTGCAAAATAGTCAGTAATCCAGGTAGCTTTTGCATAGATTCTAATCTGTGTTACCTTGGTACAAAGAATTCTCAAATTTTTATTAAATTGGACAGCCCTTTGGAAAATGAGATGGAAGAAAAGAAAAGCAGTTAATTGCAATTAAATTAGAATGTGTTAAGAATGTTAGAGAGCCTTCTTTTAAGTTGCTTTTAAAGTAAATTTTAATTGAACAATTAGTTCTTTCTTCAGAGATAAATATCTTCTCTATCTGAAATCTATTCCACCTGTTTACCTATTCCCTTACAATCATCTCTTCAGAGCCCATTTGTTTTAGATTCTCATCAAGAAGTGAAGTAGGAACAGTAGCTTTGATTTGCAGGAATCTTCATGGACCCAGCTATAATTGTCTAAATGAAGAAGCAGCAAGACCCAGTCCTTTGTCCTTCACCTTTCTTTTATAAATTACCGTGGTGAAATTACAAAAAAAGTCCATTTATCTTTACTTTTTTGCCAACTGTCAGTACTGATTTGAAAGCCACCCATGTTGTGGAATCACACTGCTGTGATTCTTTAAGCAGTGCTGTCTCATGCTCTCCAGCCCCTGAGCTGCTGCTGCTTCCAGGGAAATGTGGCTTATCCCGTGTTGCTCCCACACCCGTAACCATGCAACTGCCTTTGGCTACTGCTGAGGAGTGACACTCCTTCAGCTGCTCCTCGCAGGACTGGTGCTCCAGACCCTTCACCAGCTTTATTGCCCTTCTCTGAAAACACAATTAGTTCAAATGGTGGCTCTTCTCTGTATTTAATTACTTTATTTTAGATTAATATTCTTAAATAAAAGTCATCCTCTGATAAAAAACACATCTTTTTGGTGTCCCCAGGTCTGTCTCCAGAATGGAGTTTAAATCCTTGACAGATATTTTCACACAGTTTGATTTTTCTGTCCCTAAAACCTTTGTGTGGCTGTCATTCTTTCTAAGTGTTAGCTGGACGTTATTTCTGACTGCTGCTGCTAAGATGGAAATCAAGATAAAAATTCCATGTGTTTCTCTGAGTTGTGCCAGCAGGAGAGTCATCAAAGCTTCTTCCTTCTGGAAAGAGGCCAGACGTTCTAACAAACAATAAACTAAAGTAAAAAGGAAGAAAGAGAAAACATGCAGGCAACATTTTTTAGCTAAAGGAGAAAGAATCTGCTTGCATGTGCTGGGAAGACTGAAAGAGTTACAGTTAATTAGGTTTGGAGAATGTGGCTGCTACTCTTAATTTATGATGATGTATATGAAACATTCACAATCTCTGCCCTTAACACAGGCATGCTTTTCCATCCAATCAAAGGCACATGCAAGATTTATGTCAGCACTGGATTGCATCTCACCCAGGATGCCAGTGTTCACCTCATCCATTTCACACATCTCCTTTGGAACATGATAACCTAGGAGCTGCTTATGCTTTCTTAATGGTTAAAAAGAAACCCCATTCACAGGGAGGGAGCTGGGGCTCAATCCAGATGGTTGATTTCAGATGTTTGGGGGTACCTTGCTTGGCCTTCATCTGCTGCTCAGGCAGGTGGGTGACTTGCAGCTCCCACATGGTCTCAGCCAGTCCCATCTGCGTGTTTGAGGAACTCAGATACTGAGTTGATTCCACAGCAGAGAGTCTGGCTTGATGGTCAGGAACCCAGAGCAACAGGACCTTGAGAAAGGCCTGGAAAAGGTTTGTTGCCAGCTAAGTGCTCCCTCCTGTTCTCTGCTGAGGGAAACAGGGTTTGTTAGGTATTCAAGCATTCATGGAAAAGCCATTCCACTGCTGCCTTCACAAATCCAGAGAACTCCAGGATTTTTTTAGCTACTTTGGCCAAAGAGTGAGACTTATCCTTTATCCTTATTCTTCATTTCCCCAAACAATGTGGTATGGCAGCTCTCATGTGTGTGTGAGCTAGCCATGGCAAACAGTGCCACTGAAAATCAGGCAGTGTTTTGTCTGCCAAGGAAATCCTCAGATTGGAATCCAATTCTTTAGATCAGAACTTCTTTAGAAGTGGCTGCTGCTTATGATAAGATTCTTAACACTGATGTGCAGAAAATATCGTAGTATCTTATTGTGGGCAAAGCTGTATTATTTACCTTTGATAGATGCAGAGAGTATAAAAATTAAAGGGAGTCAGGAGTTAAGCAAAAGCTCAGTGAAAGAAACTGGTGCTGACATACACAGATAATGTCAACTGATAGCTTTTTGGCATTATGAATTGTTTTATAATTAGGCAATTAAAGCAAGTCTGTACAAACTTTAGCTTTCAGGAAGCTGTAAAGATACATGTAGCTGTAAAGTTATATTTAGCCATTAATTTCTTGTCAAGTCTGTCATACTTTCTCATAAAATGTCTAATAAAGAAGCTTAAACATACACAGTCTCACGCATTTCTTCTAGAAACTGAGGTATGTAACAGTGCAGTCCTAGAATACCAAAGTACAATTGTAAAAATATATATAACTCTTTGCACTTCATTCCTTTTCAAACTGAAGTTGTTATTACAGCTTTCATCTTTTAAAGGCAGGAGAGCACTTCAGTCTCAACAGAAGCCAGTCCCGCTCACTTGGCCAAAATTGTGCAAAAATATCAAGCTTTTAAAGCAGGTTCTCTAGACTGAGGACTTCAACTCTTGATTACTGTTCCATTGCCAGAAAATAAATCCTAAGACTTCACAGGGAAAACAGATGTTATTTGGACCAGCACAGGCTCTTTCTTCTGGGTATTGTAGATCCAAGTAGGTATTGTACAGAATATGCAGATAGCTCATGACAGACATGGAAGAGCTGAGGATGAATGAAGGCACAACAGCAGATTCATAGTAAAAAATAGAATAAAAGCATATAGAACAGGCTTAAATCTAGAATATCAATTTAACTCTCATTTGCACTTGGAAGTCAATGAAATTTTCTACCTGTGGCCAGAAGATTTATTTTGGTTCTGTATATCTGACTTTTCAATTATCTGTCCAGTCGACCCAGGTTCTTTTTAAAATATGTAAACTGACTTGCAAAAACCTTTCTGCATTTTTTCAAGGACTAATGGTGAGGGGTAAACTACTTTTAGTTTCAATTGACTGACATTTTTCACAGAATCAGGCACCACAAGTTAGAACAGACAGAAATCTATCATGAACATCTTTTGAGCTGGGGATTTCCTTCTAACATTGAATAAACTAAATGGAGGAATTTATATAAAACTAAACTGTATTAAAACAAATGACATGTCATGGATGCAGAAAGGGCTGAACTGATTGATATGAAAACTTCCTCAGTTTTGAGTTGTGGGGTTTTTTTGGGGGTGAAAACTGTTGCTGAACAGTCCATACAGCAGCAGTCAGTCCCTTTCACAAAGGTGTAGGCTGCCCCAGCCACACGCTTGGTTTATTAAAGGTGCTTAACATCTAATACATGTTTGATCACGATGGATTTGACTTCTTACAGCAGTAAAAACAGTAGAATTTCTGAGGGCATGTTCATTACTAATCTAACCTGAACTTAGCCTGTTTGCAGCTGCTAACACCTGAAAAAATTGTGATGCAGAAAAATGAAACAAAATGGGTAAGACACAGGCAAGCTGAATGCTGCCAATATCGATTGCTTTGCATCTTGCTTTATACAAGCAGTTTCCCTTCACTGGGAAAATACTTCTGGCAATTAAATGAACCTTAAGGTGCTCTGGGGGCTGGCACAATTTTACTTCCTTTGTTTCTCTCATGCTTTATTTATGACCTGCCAAATGCTTGTAAAAGAAAAGCCAGGGCTCGCTCTCTCAGCATTTCACAAGGCTTTTTAATTATTGGAGCAAAGCTTGAACCTTACTAGCATGCTTCTCTCTCTAAGTTTTAGGTACAGTACAATAAAAAAAGCAAAATGAGCTGAAATATTGATATGAGATGCTTTTCTCTTCCTAACTGTGTTGTTATAAAGATGGTGGTCATCACCAAATCTGGATGAAGGTCCCAGTTTTCCTAGGGCACATGTAAACCATTTGCATAAAGGTATGTACAGTTACTGGAGCTCCCAATGTACAATTCTTTAAAAAAGGACTAGTTATATTAGTTCCACTGCAAACCCTATCAGAGCCTCAGTTTCAATTTTATAATGTATTTTCTAAATTAGACAATACAACAGTGAGTTTAATACACTCTGCCCCTTGTGTGCACATCTACTGTCTGTTAACCATCTTATCCCCATCCAAAAGTGTCCTGCTGAGGAGCTAAAAACTTGTTTTTAAGAAGGTTTAGGTTGTCTTTTGTCAAAAGGAGATGTGAGGAGATTTGGAAAACAGTGCCATTACAGGCAAGAGAAGTCAGAAATTGCCTTAAAGTTTATGTCTTGATACTTCAGCTTTTAGGTAGCCAGATCTGGAATTGTTTGTCTCCCAGCTTCCATCTCCCAGTTTCCATCTCCCAGTGATGGAATAGATTTGTTGTAGTTGCAGGAAGGAAAAAACTTGATGTTTATCATGTATTTTGACACTGGTACTGGCATGCTCTGCAGAACAAACACCAAGCTCTTACAGCAAGGGATTTAAAAGTGCATTTGGAGATCCAAGCCCTTACCTGTGTCTTTGGTGACACTTCTTTTTATCTGTTTTAATCCATTCACCCCAGAGGTAGTTGAAACAGCAACCTGGTCTAGTAGAAGGTGTCTCTGCCCATGGCAGGGGCTTGGAATGAGAGGATCTTTAAGGTCTCTTCCAATGCAAATAATTCTGTGATTCTGTGATTTTCTGTGTATGGGCCTATTGACACCCCCCAGGAAGGAGGGAATCAGCCATGCTGGTTTTAGCTAACTCTGCAGAATGGCACAGAGACCCAAAATGCATCACCAGCTTGGCACCTCTTGCAATGAATTTATGGGACTCCTGGGCACACTCATTTCTTCCTCATGAGCATTTTCTAGCACATTCTCTGTCCTGATTGCAAAGTAAATACACTACGAAGTAAGTACAGTACAAAGTAAATACAGTGTAGCTTGTGACTGTTAATTTGCATTAAGATTTTAGTATTGTGGCTGGGAAGCTCCAGAAGGTTGGCCAAATCAAGGCTAGGGGTTTTTTGCAGTCGATTCTCGGTATTTTATTTCTGGATTTTATGTTTCTGCATGCAGACACAGACATAATTTTCTTTCCTCAAGCATAAGGAATGACAGTCCTGCTTTAAATTTAAAGAAACATATGGGGTCACATAATACCTAATACCACAGCTCTACAGCACAAGTATATTGCATGCAGACCAGTCCATATAGGTTTTTTTCTTCCTTTATGGTGGCTTTATGCTAGAAGAGGACAAATGATACCTGAAATTACCTAGAACTAGACAAATACAGCAAATTGTGAGCTATGTAGCAAATTGTAAGCAATAACTGACTTAGCAATGACAGTTACATCTCCAAACTTTCTCTTCTAATGGGTTTGTAATGGTTTAGTGCTTTGGTTTCAGGCTTTTAGGCTCTCAGTGTCCAACATGAAGAAAACATTGGGTCAATATATGTGACTGAAGGAATCACAAAATGGAGTTGGGATACACAAAGCTCTATTTGGGACCACAGCAGAGCACTCCAGCATTGAAACTGCCATGAGCACACTAGGTCATATTTAAAGTAGAAAATAAATGTAATTGGGACCAGATTGAGGGAAAATCTCTACATCCTCCAGCAATTTTCCTGAATGTGATAGATTGCAATGTATTTTTCCCACTTGCATCTCAGGAAAAGGGAGGGAATGAATTCTCCTAGGCTGTTTCATCTGAGGGAGTGGAAATTCACTGTGTACACTTGGATGAAAGTTTTTACTCTTAGATTCTTTGCAGAATAATAGCTTTGTAGCCAGAACTGTAACAGTTCCTTGATTAAATGAGGCCAGTCAGGCTGGAGGGACTGGAGGTGATTGTACAGCCTTGTCAAAGTGGCTGGGGAGGAGGGTGCAGTGGGAGGAGCTGGGGGCAGCCACCAGAGAACCAACATCTCGAGGGGAAAGAGGCCCCTATCAGTGAGCTGTGGAGTCACACTTCAAAGATTTAATACAACAGGGAGCTGTAAGTACTTAGGATTAGAAAATTACCTTCATCTCCTGCAAGTCTTGTTCTGCATGAGTGGTGGGTTTTGGCTGGATGCTGGTAGCCTTTTTGGCCTGCTTTCATTATAAATTACTGTTCAGGAATTGTTGGCCTGTCCATAAAGCAGTATGGGTTTGTTTTCTCCAAAGATCACGTGATAACTGGAATCACATACCAGCTGTAACTTTCTTACTTCTGGATTGAACATAATATTTTGATACAGCAATTAATATGGATACCTACTGTTCTCATCTTGCAACAAACAAACCACCCTACACTGCTTCTGAGCTGTCTTGCTTTAGTAATGCACAACAGTAAGATTCCACCTTCTGTGGATTTGCTGCACCTCATTTTATAACAGGTTTTCTTTCTCAAGATTTGGGTTGCAGGAATAGAGAGACTGCAGTAGGACAGAACTTTGCTAAAAAAAAAAATAAAATAAAACCCCAAACAATCCCTCCTAGCACTTGCACAGTGCTTGGAAAATATGAGTCAGGTCCACTCTCAAGCTCAGAAACCAGAAAGCAAATAAAAAAACCTAACAATGTTGCCCAAAATAAATAACCACAGTGTGGAGGCACCTAACTGGGGGACGTGTGGAAGAGAAGTTATTCTTTGTTTTTAGTCCTCAAGCTTGGCACATCTGCCACAAACTAAACAAACAAATTGTTATTGGAGTCAGGAAGGGACAACTAATGTAAAACAGGCTGAGACATAAATTAGTAGTCATGGTAATGTGTCACAGGTGAGTGCTCCTCAAAGAAGTGACTTGAAATGTCAAACAAACCTTCTACTGAAATCCTGGGAATTTGTTTACCCAGCCACTTTATTTTAATCTAAGAATCAGCTACAGCTATTATGAAAAAGGCATATGGAGAAATATAAGCACTTCAAACTGTTGTAAAATTGATTAGTAAACTTCTTTCCATGGCTTCTCTTCTATCATAGTGCCTGTGCATCCATGTGCAGTACTTAGTCACAGTAAGTCAGGCCTCCTTAAATCATGAAAACTTTAAGCACTGCTTTTTTCTTTCTAAATCCCAATGTTTTATGGAATACAAGTCTTTTTCTTTGCAACCATTAGAATTATCAATGGCAAATAAAATAAAAGGCTAATTCCTGCATAATCTTAGCTCCAACAATGAAGTTTGTCATTTTATGGGGAAAAAAACCATTCATGGTGCAAGACTAAGGAAGAAACAATGACAGCTGGTAACAAATAAATGGGCTCATCTTCTAAATGCTTTCATACTCACGGCAACTGTTTGAGCAACTTTGCCAAAATTTGTCAGGAAATGTCATATTATTTCTTTATATTTGTTCCATGGGTTAGTGCTGGCTTGCAACATTTCAATATCAAGATGGAACATTAGGCTAAGGAAGGTGATCATATGAACACTGAGCAAACTGTTAAGTAGCTGTCAGAATGACTGGCTCAAACCAACAAAAGATTAACACTCCTAACTTAGACCAAATGGGTCGACCTAATAGAGACAAAAATATGTGCTCTGAAAATAACAGAGCGGGGGCTATTTCCGGAGGGCTTGAGGGACATTCTGACAGTGAGGTTGTTCTTACAGTTCAGCCAGCCTTAGTCATCACCTCACATTTCTCACTTCGGATTACAACTGTCTAAAACATTACTTCTGTCTAAAGTGCTGATAAACTTGGAAAACTATGTGGTGGTTGACCCTGGCTGGATGCCTGTTGCCCACCAAGGCTGCTCTAATACTCCACTCCTCCGCTGGACAGGGAAGGAAAAAGTATAATGAGAGGCTCGTGGGTCGAGAGGACAGGGAGACATCACTCACCAGTTACTGCCCCCCTCACCCCTTCCTGGGCTTAACTTTACTCCCAGTTGTCTCTCCCTCCTCTCTCAAGCAGCACAGAGGGGTGGGAATGGGAGTTGAGGTCAGTTCATCAAACTTTGTCTCTGCCACTTACTCCTCAGTGAGAAGACTCCTCTCATTCTTCCCTTGCTTCAGCATGGAATCACTCCCATGGGAGACAGTCCTTCACCAACTTCTCCAATATGGGTTCTTCCCATGGTCTGCAGTTCTTCAGGAGCTGCTCCAGTGTGGGTCCTCCCCAGGGTCACAGGTCCTTCCAGGAAACCTGGTCCAGCATGGGCTCCTCTCTCCATGGGACCACAGGTCCTGCCAGGAGCCTGCTCCAGTGTAGGCTTCCCATGGGGTCACAACCTCCTTTGGGCATCCACCTGCTCTGGCTTGCATGTCCTCATGGGCTGGGAGTGGATCTCTGCATCCCTTTGGTCCTCCAAGGACTGCAGGGACACAGCTGCTTTGCCATGGCCATCACCATCACCATGGGCTGGGGAGCAATCCCAGCTCTGGTGCCTGGGGCACCTCCTGCCCCTCCTTCTGCACTGACCTCGGTGTCTGCAAAGGTCTTTCTCTCAGATATTCTCACTCCTCTCTCCCAACTGAACTTGCTGGTTTGGCTTTTTTTCCCTTTCCAAAATACATTACCCCAGAGGTGGTACCACCACAGCCTTGGCCAGTGGTGGGTCCATCTTGGAGTCAGTTGGCATTGGCTCAGTTGGACGAGGGGAAGCTTCTGGCATTTTCTCACAGAAGCCACTCCATAGCCTCCCTGCTATCAAAAACTTGCCACACAAACAGCCCTTATTTTGGGAGAAGCACTGTCTGCTCAGGCCCACATTGATTTGAACAGAACTCGATGAAACTTTACGTTTCTTTCTTAGGTGTGAAGCTGAAACAACAGACCTAGAGGCCTTTTTGAATCTTTGTGACCTGTGCTGTTTGGGTATAAGAACAAAGCCCATTTATTTGATGCCTGAACAGTCTTAACAGAGCTAAATATGTTAGAAAATCTTTATTTAGATTTAATTGCAGCAGAATCTTATTAACAGTTGTATATTAAAGACTTGGAAGTCTCTGATCTCTTCAAAAATCACCAATACTGCCAAAACTGCAAACTCATGATAACAAGGAGACTGATTTACATTGACAGATCTTTGCACTGAAGTAATTTATGCAATTTCTTCGAAAGGAAAATAATAGCTGTAATGAAAAACTAGCAGAAACACAAAAGTGAGTAGAGAGCCAAATCTATGAGAAAGAATGAAATATTGGAAGAACTAGTAATGAAGAGACTTGCCAAGTGTAAGCAGCAGAATATTTCAGTATCAGATACTGTGAAGTTTCAGGTATCTTCAAGCTATCATAAGGAGGAATCTAGGAAACATGTTTATATTTTAACTACAAAGTTCTAAAAGCAAAACTGTGCCCTTAGCATGGGTGGGTACAGCTCTGCTCTGCTTGGCTGCCAAGTGATGAGGGGAGCCTGTGGGCTCCACATAATGTGAGGCTGCAGATTATTTTTCACATTTCTCTGCAGCAGTACAGACACTCTTTGGTTCACTTTATCCAATGTGCAGAAAGGAAGAAAGAAGTTGCAAGAGAGGAGAGGAGTGGAGAGGAGAGGAGAGGAGAGGAGAGGAGAGGAGAGGAGAGGAGAGGAGAGGAGAGGAGAGGAGAGGAGAGGAGAGGAGAGGAGAGGAGAGGAGAGGAGAGGTCACCTACAATTATCAGAGAATCATTTAGGTTGGAAAAGGCCTCCAAGTTAATTCAAACTTTCACCAAACACCACCATGTCAACTAAACCACAGCACTAAGTGACGGTGACGGTCATTTCCAGGGATGGTGACTCTACTGCTTCCAGAGATGACAACTCTACCACTTCCCTGAGCTGCCTGATCCAGTGCTGAAACCACTCTATCAGTGAAGAAGTTCCTCCTGATGGCCAACCTGAACCTCTCTGGTTATGACTGAGGTTATACCCTCTTGTCCTGTCACTGCTTGCCTCAGAGAAGAGACCAACTCCCACTTGGCTACAATCTCTTCTCAGGCAGTTGTAGAGAGTGATAAAGTCTCCTCTGAGACTCCTTTTTCTCCAGGCTAAACAATCCCTGTTTCTTCAGCTGATCTTCATAGGCCTTGTGTTCCAAATCCTTCTCTAGCTCCACCGTCCTCCTCTGGAAATGCTCCAGCATCTCAATGTCTTTCCTGCAGTGAGGGGCCCAAAACTGAACACAGTTCAGTGCAGCCCCCCCAGTGCCAAGTAAAGGGGGATGATCAGTGCCCTGATCCTGCTGGCCACACCTTTGCTACACAAGCCAGGATGCCACTGGCCTTCTTGGCCACCCGGGCACACACTGATGCACATTCTGTTGGGTCCCAGTCAGTACCCCAGGTCCTGGGATGCCACTGGGCTGCTTTCCTGCCACTCTTTCCCAAGCCTGTAGCACTGCCTGAGGCTGCCATGACCCAAGTGCAGGACCCAGCACCTGGCCTTGTTGAACCTCATACAGGTGGGCTTGGCCCATCGACCCTGTCCAGATCCCTGTGCAGAGCTTTCCTGCCAGCAGATCAACACTCCCAAACAACTTGGTGTTCTCCACCAACTTAGTAAGGCTGCACTCAATCCTCTCCTCCAGGTCATCAGTTAAGATATTAAACAGGATGATTTTGTATCTCTCCTCCCTTCAAAATCCTTGGTTTCTGATTCTCCTACCAGAAGAAAGTACAGGTTTAGAAATAAAAACAAAAAAAAATTCATGTGACTTTGCTTTTGTTTATCATCGTTTTGTTCCTGCTGCTCTACTGTGGATGACTAATTTCCCCTCCAGGCCTCAGGGGGGACTGACAGTACAGCATGACCCCCAGCTGCTTAAGGAATAGCTCTTCATTTTGCCAGGAGAAACTTTCCTGGATGCAGAATGTGCAGCCCATGTGCAGTCTCCATACTGGGTCTTTCTTAGATGCAGCTACTGACCACACACACAACATAGAAATAAGGCCTATGGCTACCTTTTAGCAGGTAAAACAGTTCCAGAATAGGATGAAGACTTGTACCTTCTCTTCTTCTGTCCCATCAGCTCTTCAGGTTTGGAGAGGACATCTGACCATGACTGTTGTACAAGAAAGAGAGGCCCTGCACTTGTCCACTCACCTGCGTGAGTTCCCTCTAATCTTGCAACTCACGGCATCTGCCCAGGTCCCACCACCCAGCTCTTGGGCTTGTAGATCCCCCAAGGAATGCCACAGCCACGCAAGGAGAAACTGTAGTGATCAAAACAGTAACAGGCAAATATTCAATGCAATTCTGGTAAAGTCAAACAGCTGTTTTATAGTTGATCCCAGCAATTTTTTGGTGAGCAGTGAGATGCAGCCATACTCTGACACTGTGGAAATGGAGAAGTCAGAAGTACCTACAGGTTAATTAGACCATGAAAATTGCAAACTTAATTTTTTCCCTTCTGCATGGAGCTACAGTGTTTTCTGTAGCTTTTCTCTGAATTTCTTTCTTTTTCTTCTTACTTTTTTTGTTGACCCAGAGCAGCTGGGAGTATTAGCCCTCCAGAAACAAGTTTTGCAGGAAAATCTAATTACATACACTATATTTCAACTCAGAGCACATTTTACAGCCTACTAGGAAAACAAAGCTACTAGTTATGGTGCTATAATGTTATTACTGATGTTATAATAGGGATTTTGTGTCGGACCTGACTTCTATCTCACCACTCTATCTGAGTGGTTGACTTTTGCAAAGTCTGATTAAGCATTAAATCAAAACACAAATGCTAAGGAATTTTCCCAGTCCCATTGACATTTACTAGTTTTCTGTCATGCATAAAAACACCACTCTGCAAAATCTCATGCTATCACTTTAGTGAATGAATGCAAAACGCTCTTGGAGCCATGGTAAATACAGACTTTTACATGGAGACACCTAATTTATTCCAGCTGCATCATCTCTTGTCTATTGCTATGTCCTGTACTTTCCTAATCAAACCACCTGTTGTTTCAGATAAATGGCTAAAACTACAATCTGTTTAAAGTTTACAGTCCAAAGTGGACATAGGAACAAGATGGTCATTCAATCTGTATTCTCCAAACAGATAACTAAATTCAATATTCAAATGAAAGACAACTGTTCAGTTGGACAGAGAGGCAGCTGAAGCAGCTTGGTAGCCTGCACTCCTAGCAGGAAGAAAGTCCCCTGCTTTTTAAATCTAGGCTGTTCTCACAGTTAGAAACACACCCTTTGGAAACAGCAAACAGATTCTCCCAATATGGGGAACTGCACAGTTTCCAAATAAGGAATTCTCCACCGAGTCTTAAACAAAGGAAATCATCTGCTTTTCCTACTGTAAGTCAAATGAATCATTTTTCCCCTAGAAGAGACTTAACTCTACTTTCCTAGATGAACACATTCACTTCAGCATTCGAAGGACCTGTGCTTTCAGTTTTGTTTTTGCAAAAGGATATAGAAACGAGGTCTCAAGCCCCAGTAGGCAGACTTGTTTCTCCAGCTGCTTTGTATTGTCTGCCCCAATTGATTTGGGAGAACCTATTTGTCTGCAGCAACAAGCTGAAAAGCACTTTTTGAAAAATACAAATTGTCTCAAGTTTGTAAGGAGTATGTTCACATGACAAATATTTGCTACTGCTCCCAGAACCAAGGGACCAAACCCAGATGTGTACAACTCATTTAGGAAAGGAGGAAAAAAACATCTTAACCACTGTCTAATCTGCTTTTGCTCTATTAGCCTTTTGCTGAGTAACAGGTTTAGGAACCTCTTACACCAAGGTCAAAGATTGTTACATTCCCATGAATGTGAGAAACCACCTTAAAGCCCATAGCTGCTCTGCCCTTGCATTCCAGTTCCAGCAAAGACACCTCTACCTCTATGTTACTTGTAATGCCAGCCCGTGAGCACCTGGACAGAACTGGCAATGTCAGCTATGTGCAAGTTTACAGTTCCCACCTGGAGTTAGGATTTTTCTCCCATACAAGTGTTTTGTATCAAGTTCTTACTTGCAATTTTCTAAGAGCTGTTTTAGCCCAGAGGCAGACCTCTCAATTACAGCTGCAAGATCTCCCAATAAAATCAGGACCAAATTATTAGTAATTTTTTTCCCTTGCAGAAGTTGGTAAGCAATCAGATTTAGTGGGAGCATGGCCTCTGACCAGCCTACATCCTAAACATCCTCCTGAGACCCTCGCAGACAGCAGTGAGTGCCAGCTGCTCCAGCCCAGTCACTCCTTGGAAGGTGCCAGCAGCCTCCTAGTGATGCTTCCTCAGAGTTGCCTTCGAGAGCAAATAGAGTTAGGCCCTATAAAGAAGGCGACACAGCTGGAATTTCCATGCATGTCATCTGATGCTCACTTTCCATTTCTAAACTTGAGGGCTCTGTCTCAGTTCAGAACATTTTTCAGCTCCAGCAGAGACTGGAGCTCCTCAGACATTTTTTTTGCTGGTAACAATAGCACAGTCAATTAGCAATGTGAAAGGAATAGTGGAAGGAGTGAAAAAGCTGTTTTTCGCTTTAAGGAAATAATGCCCTCATTCCATAAGGTTTTCTCTTCTACTTGGAGAGAGGAGAAAGGTGGAGATGCAAGAGAGAGTGACACTTCTCCTGTTTCACTTCTCTACAACACAAAGGAGGGAGTTGCATTCCACATCTGCTCTTAAAGTGAGCGCTGGACAAAGCCCACCCCAACCATGGCTGCACAGACACATTCTATCACTCTCTCTCAGCTGTGTTCATCCCTGGGAAGGCGCTCTCTTGCCAGGATGTTCTTGCCTCCTCCACCCACTCACCCACCCGAGTTTCCCTGGCAGCTGTGTCTTAGCCTTGCTCCAGCCCTTAGGATATCTCCACCTACCACTTCCTGCCATGAAAACCTTTTAGATTTATACCAGATCTGCTCGCCTGGGTAACGGGACACCAAATGCTGAGCTGTATCATCTCTCAAAGGCACAGATGGGGGATGGGATGCAGGAGTGGCTTAACATCCCAAGGCAGCTCTTTTGCTGCTTGGGTTCTAGGGGATCAGCACTCGCCAAGAACTGAATCTGTTTTAGAAGGCCTTGAATTCCTTTTATTCATTCCAGCAGCCCCAGCAGCACCACAGTGAGCACTCCCTGCACACTGGCTACCGGTGTGGGAGTGTTTACGACTGTGCTACACAGCGCTCGAGATGTGACAGCTCTCTGCTCCCACTGAGATCCTTCACAATCCTTCAGCCTTGATGTGATCCTTAGTCACCAACAGGGCCCCTCTGCTGTTCCCTGGTGCAGAGCATGAGGACAAATACACAGCTCTGCTCTTAACCAGGTGTGGAGGTTGCAGAGGCTTGTAAGGCAGGAAGAAGCTGGGAGAAGGGGCAGGAATAGGTGAGCTGTGCAGCTGTGTGGAGATCAGGAAAGGAGCTGCAAAGGGCTGCAGTCCTTTGGGAGGAGATGCTGCACAGGAAGCTCGGCAGGAAAGAGGAGTGTGCTTCAGACTCCTTGACATCTTTTTCTGTGTAAAAAGGAGCGAATTAGTTCAATGCATCATTATTCAGGAGGTGACTTGTTCAGTTTGTGTATTCCAAGTTGTTGAAAACGGAAACATAAAAAACGAAATCAATTCTACAGACTCATTGCACCAGCGACTGAAAGGAAACAAGTATTGTCACATTCTATTTCTAGCAGGTATGTCATTTAATGTTGCAACACTGTAATGCTTGGGCTGTAAATTTCTTGAAAGAAAACTATTTCCATTGGATTTTAAATCACAGAAACCTTTCTATTACTATGAATTTCTCACATGGTACAAAAATGAGCTTTGATGCTTTTAAATTTAGCTCTTCTTTATTTACCTCATAACATTACAGCAGGAAAGGGTTCATAAATATTGAGTATTACACCACAAATAATGTCAAAACAATGAGTGTTGAGATTTCTGAAGAGAAAAACTGTAGGCTTATGACAGTAGGCAGCAGGGACAGAGGAAAGACACAAAGAGAGAAGGTAATTTATTAAAAGCTGAACATTATACAGAAGCAAATATATGACTATGTTTCTAATAATGTAGCTCTCAGTATCCTTTTGAACCCCTTAAGAATTGCATTGTGGAATGCAATATATGCCAGAGGCCCAAACCAAAGAACGCACACAAATACTTCAAGGAATTAATTACAAATACTGTAGGATTCCTGTGTGTGGTGTAAATTATTGTTACTGCAATTTCAAGGCTCTTTATGCCTGAGATAAATAAAAGCAAGTTTGCTGTGTTCCCAGAACAAAGAAGTATAGCTGTGAAATGAGTGACGTCTATCAAAATAAAGGGCCCATGGTAATTCTGAGATTCTGCTCCATGGCATGACAAATTAGGCCTTTTTCTCCTTACTTTTATTGGCTTTCCTATACTAAGAAAATCTCATTGCTGACCAAAAGCCATGTGGGTTTTTTCCCCCACAAGAGACCAATGATTATACATTTCCTATCCACCCCACATTTCTATCTCTTGTTTCCTGGAGAGTGTTTGTCCTCACCAGGCCAGCCTAATTGTCATCATAAACTATGCCCTGTTCAGTTTCTGCAAGACAAAACAAGATCCAAATCCAGGAAAGGGTTCATGGCTGTGAATCCATTAAGGAGACTTCCTCCAGTCCAGAGTTAGTTAAGTAAGATCCTGACCCTCCAAGATTTAGATGTCTAACTTGTATTTAAAGGTACCTAATTACCTTTAAGAATCTGAGCCTAAGCCCCTTAGCCCCTTGGGGTTAACTTGTGGCTCTCTCCTTAGCATTTCCTGCAGCTGTTTCAGAGAGCCCCCTGTTCAGTTTGCTGACATTAGGCATTCCAGGAGGGAACAGGTCTCATTTCAAATCTGTGGTTGCTGTAAGTTAAAAGCTAAGGTGATTCAAAGGAGTGCTAGCACCTTTTAAATCATCAGTGTGAACTTACCTTCTCATTTCCACTGTCTTTGCACACACCTGAAACCCACCTACTGTCCTTTCTTATGCTTTCCACCATTTATATGCTTCAATACAACAACTTCTTCCATGAGCCCTACATAACACGCTGCTTTCCTCTAAGAAGCAGCAGGCTTTTTCTTCCCTCTCCTCCTTTGCAACATCCTTGCTTTGGAATCCCTCCAGTAAGCTCCTTAAGCACATGGAGTCACAAGTACTTAGCACAGAAGAGAATTACATAAATAATAATAATAATTAATAGCCCATAAATGGAACCTTAAGGGGCTTCTAATCTACACATGTGCTTGGAAAGCAACTCTCTGAAACTATTTAATTTGGGTGAGAGTTCTTAGCAGCAATATAATAATCAAAATATCAAACAAGTTTGTACAGTTACATAGCCAAGTAGGCTTCTGCACAAGGCAATATCTGTATATAGTTTGGCTGTGGCAGAGCATTGCCCATCCCAGATTCCTGAAGCTGACTTTTAAACAAAGTTTGCAGGGAATGTGTAGGATGTGTTACTCTTCGGCACTACTCGCTTGAAACAGGGTGCCAGGTTGGAGGAGTGAATCATTTGGAAGCAGTGGATTTCCTTGAGTTTCCTAGAATAAGACATGACATAATGCATGCAGTTACAAGGCACTAACAGTACACTGTTGATGCCTATATTTAATGCTCTTGATTTTTTAAAGTTAAATGATGCCATACAGAATTTCAATAACCCCGGTGTTTGTAAAAACATTTTGTTCTCCATTTTCATGGAAGATTTCAGTATCAAAATTGTGAACAAAATGAAAAGAACTGACTGTGCTGTTGTGGCTTCTGGTCTTTCCAAAACGTTGCTTATGTGTAGAAAAATGGAGATATCCTTGAATGAATAATGATTTTTGTTTCAGACCAATTTGACTACAATATCATCGCCCTCACTGATCAGCAGGGGGACCTTCGAGGAGATATTAATCACTGAGTTTTCCGTGAAATATGTTATTTTAGTAAAATCTTGAATGGTTGAGAGTGTAGTACTGAACTGCACTCGGAAAAGAGCTGTTCTGGAAACGCACGGGCCACAGACACTTTCCCTGGCACAGCAAGTGCTTGTGTGCTGGCCACGGCTTTCCACTTCTGGTCCTGGGAAGCCACCAGGGTGTTTTCCACAGGGACATAGAAATACCCTGGGGAAACCAGTCTCCCCCCGGAAAAAACCAGGCTCTCGATGCTAGTCCAGCAGGGATGGGGAAAACTGCTGGCTTGGAAAGGACTGCACTGAGGAGCTCGGCCACTCTCACAGGCCATTCCCTGAGCTTGTGCATCCTCTGGGGTGAAAAACACACATTTGCCCCCGTCATCTCTCCGTTTCTCTTAAGTTTTCCCCCCCGGCTCGTCGGAGAGGCCTCCAGGGGGATGTCAGGGCCGGGTCGGGCCGCTCCC
>VZRX01019815.1:13749-24746 GCA_013398075.1 Notiomystis cincta
AAAAAAGAAGCTTTCACTGCTTCCAGCAAAGAGAAGGTGGCAGAGAGTTTCTAATTCTGAAGCTGTCAGCTCCTTTGTTTCTGTGGCAGCTGGAGCAAGCTGGAGTGACAAGGATCTGGGAGTCGGTGTGGCTGAAAGCTGTGTCTGAGCCAGCAGTTTTTACCTGGCTAATAATATTTATAATTGGTTGTCTGTTATTAGAGGAAGGCAGAAAGAAAATCAGAAGGTTGAAAATCGTCTGGAGATTTTAACATTGTTGAGTGCCAGGGGAGAGAGGAGAGGGAGAGAGGAGAGAGGGGGGAGGGAGAGAGAGGAGAGAGAGGGGGAGAGGGAGAGGGAGAGGGAGAGGAGAGGAGCTGCTGGGTGACACTGGAGGGGTTCACTGCTCAGCTCCCTGCCCTCCTTTCTAGCAGCCTGCTCCTGTCAGGCCAGGCTGGTTCAAAGCCCAGAGCCTGAGCTCTGAACCGAGCAGGGGGCGCTGGTCACAGCCCCAGAACTGTGTTATCACACAGGGGAATGGGGCCAGCGCTTCCAAGGTGGGGCAGGGAGGAAGGAATCAAAGGCAGCTGTGCCAGTGGGGAGCCTGGCAGGCAGGAAAGCCTCCCTTTGAAGGGTATTTTGGGAGTTCAAGGGTAGCTGGTGTGCTGCACTCCTCAGCAGCAGAGCACCTGTGTGCCATTGCCAGGGCTGAGCACTGCACAGGGGCTGGGACAGTGAGCTGCCCTGTGACCATCACTGGGGTGTCCCCGAGCCCACACTGCACCTGGCACTGAGACAGCAGAGCAGCCACGGGGGAGAGCTGGGCAAGGCTAAAGGGTTTGTGGCCCAGCTGCTGGAGGGGGATGTGGAGAGCTCACAGCCAAAGCAGGAGGAGCCTCACCTAGGTCAGTGGTGAGCAGCACAAGGGGACACAGCGGGGCTGACACCCCCAGCCAGGGCACTCTGCTGCTCCAAGGCTTCGCCTCCCTGGCTCTGAGGCTGCTGTGGGTGGAGGAGATGGATGGTCACACATGGAGAGGGATCACAACACTCACTTCCCATGGAAAACCGTCTGGGAAGTGTCCCTGAGCTGGCTCTGCTCGGGTCCCCCGGCACAGGGGCACAGTCACGTCCCTGCCCTCGCCTTGGCATCCCGGAATCCTCCCATTCCCAGGGCAGCCTCTCCCTTCGGGAAAGGAGCCCCTGCCCTGCTGCCCCCCTGGACAATCGAGTGCCCCTCAGGCCTGGGAGCTTTGAGCAGCAGAAGGAGCTCAGGTGAGAAGCATCTGTGAGTTCCCAGGGAGGTTGGGAAGGGGTTTGTGCAGGGCACACCTCTTGCTGCCCAGGTTCCCATGAGACCCATGGAAAGTGCAGCCATTCCCAGAGAGAGCTCTTGGAATTTGCCTTTCCCTCTGCTGCTTCCCTGTGTCCTCACAGCCCGAGAGCCTCACTGGCACCTCCGTCTGCCCCTCCCACACCTGCTGAGGACCTGCACCCCAGACCTGAGCTGGGCTCCAGGCTCTCACAGCACCATCCTCTCAAAGCCCAGGCTGGGAACAGGACTGTGGCTCTGCCTTCTTGTCTCCAGACACTCCTGCTGCTTTACTTCCAGCTCCTGCCTCAGGTCCTGGGTTACCATCCACCCATGCCCCGTGTGGAGCCAGGAGCTGAGGGAGGAGGCTGTGCCATCCATGGGGCAGAGCCAGAGGGCAGAGCCAGAGGCGGCTGTGCCCTGTTTGGGGCAGAGTCAGAGGGGGCTGTGCCCTGTTTGGGGCAGAGCCAGAGGGCAGAGCCAGAGGGGGCTGTGCCATCCATGGGGCAGAGCCAGAGGGCAGAGCCAGAAGGGGCTGTGCCCTGTTTGGGGCAGAGCCAGAGGGCAGAGCCAGAGGGGGCTGTGCCCTGCACGGGGCAGAGCCACAGGGCTGCCTTGGCCTGTGGGACAGCCTGACCCCAGAGACCAACGAGGAATGGACACCATGACTGAGCCCAGGGATCCCAATGAGGAATGACAAACCAGGACTGGGATGAGTGACACCTTCCTCTGCAGGTTGGTGGTGTTGGGAGACCCAGTGAGGGACACAACCTTGGCCAAGCACCTGAAGCCACAGGACACTTCGCACCTGATGTGCCACTGCCACGGGATTGGAGAGTCCCTCCGTGCACACCCGCGGCCACAGCACCCTCAGCCACAGCCACGGCCACACCCGCGGCCACAGCACCCTCAGCCACAGCCACGGCCACACCCGCGGCCGCTGCCCCGTCTCCTTCCCCTTATCCCCATCTCGGCTTTTCCCAGGCCAGTCCAGCTGGTCTCATTCCCTGGAAACCAGAGTGCTGGGGGGGTGAGAGGAGCCAGCAGTGCAGGAGGGAGGGGTGGGGACACTCCAGGGCTCTCAAGTGTCACAGCTGAGGGGGGACAGGGGCTTCCTTCCCTGCCTGGTGCTGGAGCAGGGATCTGGGGCTGGACCCAGCCCTGGCTGATGGGACCTGGCCCTGGCCTGGCCCTGGCCCTGGCCCTGGCAGGACCAGCCCCTGCTGCCCTGTGGCACCTCAGGTGCAAGGAGGGCTCAGCTGGCTCTCCAGGGAGGGCTCTGGGGACTCAAAGCACTGAAGGTCCCTCTCTCTGCTCAGGATGGCAACGAGCTCTGACTCCTGCACCGACAGGAGGGAATCTTCATTTGTGACCCCGCAGCCTGAAATCCTCCCAGTGACTGTGGCTGTCCCCAGGCTCCCTCGGGAGTGGCAGCTCTGCTTTTGCAGGGCCACAGTGGCTCTGCCACTCCCAAAGGAGTGAGCCGTGCCCTCCAGAAAGCCAGGGAGGAGAGCAGGAGGGAGGGCTCCTCATCCCTGCTTTGTTTGGTTCCCAACTTCGCTGGAGTCCCCCAGAGGCTGCACTGACCCCAGTTTCCCAGAGAAGTCCCCCTAAAATCTCGAGCAGACCAAATTAGTTTTATCTATTTATCTTTTATAACATTATGGTATAAAGCCATAACTGTTTTCCTCTCTGCTGGAAGGGATTGTTTCCTAATTACATATTAGGAAGGAATTGTGCCCTGTGAGGGTGGGCAGGCCCTGGCCCAGGGTGCCCAGAGCAGCTGTGGCTGCCCCTGGATCCCTGGCAGTGCCCAAGGCCAGGCTGGATGGGGCTTGGAGCCACCTGGGACAGTGGGAGATATCCCAGCCCATGGCAGGGAGTGGGGCTGGATGGGCTTTATGTCTCTTCCAACCCAAACCATTCTGGGATTTTAAATAAAGCCATGAAGCCCCACTCCAAGCCCAAGAGAGAGGAGCAGCATCTCCAGAAGTAATGGCAGGACACTGGGGAGGTCAGGTAGGAACTGCATGGAAACCCTTCCAGAAGCCCCCTCCCTCCCAGTCTCTGCCTCCCAGCAGAAGGGGAGTTGTGCTGGAGCTGGAAATGAGTCCAAGACCCATGGAGCCTGTGGGGAATGATTTCCCAGGGCAGCACAGGCTCTCTGATGTGTGCAGCCACCCCCAGAGCAGCTCTGGGTCAGCTCTCCACAGGCAGAGGGAAAAGTCCCTTCCAAAGCCTGAGGCAAAGCAATTGAGGGATTCAAGCTTTTAAGAGATTTTCTGCAAAGATTTTCACTTCGATTGACCTTTAAAAGGCCAATTCTGAGGCCTTTGTAGTTAAAGCTGATCAGTGGGAGATGCCCTTAGCACTTTTTCTCTTTTTTTTCTTTTTTTTGTTTACCCCCCAAAATGACACTTGAAACTCCCCAGTCCCAGCCTGGCCTGAACCATAGGCCAAAAGCAGTCAGAGACTCAGGACTTGTGTTCTCTCTCCGTGGTCTCCCAGCACAGCTCCCCTCCCTCCCCTCGGCCTCCAGAGGCACACAGAGACCCCTGCCCAGTGTGCCTTTCCCACAGCAGCCCCTGCTGGCTCCAAGCCCGGCCCTGGAGCACTGGGCTCCGTGGTTCCCCCTTGCCCGAGCAGCTCAGGAGGTGCCAGGAGGTGCCAGGAGGTGCCAGGAGGTGCCGAGGGGCCGGGCTGGGGCGGGAGCAGCTGGAGCCCCTCCACGGAGCCTTCCAGGTGCTGTCCCTGCAGCACGAGAAGCACGAGGGGCCAGGTGAGAGCCAGAGACACCACCCTTCCTGAGCCAGGGCTTCCCCAGAGGGATCCCTGCCTGTCCCAGCTGGAATCACTGCCTGTCCCAGCTGGAATCGCTGCCTGTCCCCAGAGGGATCCCTGCCTGTCCCAACTGGAATCCCTGCCTGTCCCAGCTGGAATCACTGCCTGTCCCCAGAGGGATCCCTGCCTGTCCCAGCTGGAATCCCTGCCTGTCCCAGCTGGAATCGCTGCCTGTCCCCAGAGGGATCCCTACCTGTCCCAACTGGAATCACTGCCTGTCCCAGCTGGAATTGCTGGCTGTCCCAGCTGGAATCCCTGGCTGTCCCAGCTGGAATTGATGGCTCTCCCAGGAGGAATTGCTGCCTGTCCCAGGTGGAATTGCAGGCTGCCCCCAGGATCTGAGCAGGGTGACTCACTGTTGTGAGCCACAGCAGAGCCACATCTCCATCCTGTGCTCCCTGTCCCTCTGTGGGCCTTGAAGAGCCCCCTCCACATCCCTGCCCTGCCTCTGACCACATCCCCGTGGCAGGAACCACCTGATTCCTACGGGAATGGCCCGGGGCACCGCCCAGCCCGGCTCTGCGGGCACTGCCAGCAGCTCTCTGTCCTCCTGCCACCGCCCGGCAGCGCCGTGTGCCCCGGGAGCCGCGGGAGCCGCAGAACAGGGAGAGCCCGAGGCCGGGCTGGCCAGGGCCAGCTCCTGACTCAGGCACACGCTGCAGCTCCCAACAGCTGCCAGCAGCTGGGGCCGCTCCTGGAGCCGCTCCTGGAGCTCTGGTGTCCCCCGACACCGCCTGGGGGCTCGGGCAGGTCGGGCAGGGGGGCAGGACGGGATGTGGTGTCCCTGGGGCTGAGGGAGGGTCCCCAGCAGCACCAGCCCCAGCTCCCCCTGCCCAGGGAAGGAGGGGCTGACACCCAGCCAGCAGCCCAGACCCCTCCTCCTGCTCTTCCCAGCTCAGACTTCCCACAGAATTACGCTTTCACTCAATTTACCACTTCTGAGATCTTTTTTATTTCCCCCCAGTAACTCCCAACTCTTTGGCATCCCCCACATCCTGCAGGAAAGGACCATGGACTGAACTTTGCTCACCAGGGCCCACGGGCTCTGTGCATTTGGGGCAGCACCTGTTCCATCCCACTTTCCCTCATGGAAAAGTCTCTGAATGGTCAATCTTATCCATCCTCTCCATGGGCATCCTGATCTCGTAGATCACCCTCATACTGGTCAGCACTGCCAGTGTGTGTATTTAAACCTAAATCAAAATCACATCAAAATATATATAACCTATACATAAATAAACACATAAATATGCATATTTATATATAAAAATGAGAGCAAAGATTCCTTCTTTGAGCCTGAAATGCTCCCAGAAGAGCTACTCCCATCCTGCTGGTCTGCTCGTGTTGTACCTCAGCTAATGAATTAAGGATTTTGTAAGCTGAAAGGGCAGAAGTGTTGCCACCAAGTAAATCACCTTATCTTCCCCAGCCGAGAGCACAGACAACAGGTGAGCTGTGGAAAATCATACAAAAGATGAATTGATTTCTTTTTTTTAAACTCCTTTTCCCACTTTCCCACCTCCCAGCTGGTGCCAAAGAGGAGATAAGAGCTGCCAGGACTTCTGAGGGGATGAGTCACCTTCTTTCAAGCCTCTGGGACTTGACTTTAAAAAGTCGGTGAGAGAAGAGCCTCAGCCAAGGGAAAGCAGGAGTCCGTGGGGGAAAAGGCTCCACAAACATTGCACTGAGCTGGGAGCTCCAGCAACGAGCTCTCCGAGGGAGATCTGCTACGGGAGCGGAGGGGACGGAGGAGTTCTGTGTGCAGGGGCTCTGTCCCGGCCCCGCTCCACCCCAGGCCGAGACATCCCCCGTGACTGTGTTTGGGCAGCCTGAGGGGCAGCAGGAGCTACGGGCAGCGCTCGCTGCGTCCCAGGGAACGGGAGCCGGGCGTTTCCTGCGTTGGCAGATGGAAAACGCCGAGCTGGAGCCTCCATCCTGCCGGGAGGGAAGAGCGCGCTGCTCGCGGCTGCAGGGGAGCGGGAGAGGGGACTGAGGAGCGCTGGGCCCGTGGCCAGAGGCGCTGGGGCAGGGAGGGCAGCGGGGCCCGGGAAGGACCTGTGCTCCGCTGCCCTCCCGGGCTGGCTCGGGGCGCTGCGAGGAGCCGCTCCCGCTCCCTGCCCCGCTCTCCCCTCGCGGAGGCCGGGGAAGGACGCTGCCTCCAGCCTCGCCGGCCCTTCCCCAGAGGCTCAGGACTCTCGGCTGCCTTGGACCATCCGGCTGCCACTTCCTCACGAGTCTCCTCTCATTTCCCTCCACGGCTGCCCAAAGCGAGTGCTGGGTGTGATCAATCCTTGCTCCACATCACCCGGCACTCTCCGGAGCCCCGGAGGCCGAGCCACGGCTCCCGCTGTCTGTCCTTGACATTCCCACCCTGCAGCCTCCGGCGTCCGGGCATCCAGCACGTCCTTGCTCGGGATGTTTGCCCGTGTACGTGTGGATGGGCTGGCACAGCTCCGAGGGGTGACACCCCCGCCCCTTCCCACGGGCCCGCAGCCCTGGCTGGGATCGGCCTGCCCAGTTCCACCCCTTCCCAAGAGCTGCTCAGCCCTGGTTGGGATCGGCCTGCCCAGTTCCACCCCTTCCCAAGAGCTGCTCAGCCCTGGCTGGGATCGGCCTGCCCAGTTCCACCCCTTCCCAAGAGCTGCTCAGCCCTGGCTGGGATCAGCCTGCCCAGGTGTTCCCCAACAAACTCAGTGCCCTCTTCTCTCCTTGTGCACAGGACTTCTCTGCCTAAGTCATGGAATCTCCTGAGCTGGGAGGGACCCACGAGGAGCACTGAGTCCAGCTCCAGCCCTGCACAGATGCCCAGCAGTCCCAGGCTGTCCCTGAGAGGTTGCCCAAACCCTGCTGGGAACACCGAGCCCCAGAGCCAGCAGCTTTGGGATATCCATGGTAAACTGGGAATCTGTCTCCCACACAGAGGTGCCAACATTTCAGGCTGTGCTTTCGTGGGAGAGCCCAATCCATTTCCAAAATGGAAAATGGAAATCCCGGAGCAGAGGGACAGACAGGGCTGGAAAGCTCAGCTGCTGCAGGAGCTGATCCTGTCCCCGGGTTCAGATCTAAATAAAATACACTGAAGCAGAGCCTCAATCACACATTTCCTAGCAGTGTTCATTATCACAGCATCAGAGTATGTCACAACCCATTAATTAACTAATCTTCCTGTCCTTTGAGTACATTATCCCTACTTACAAATGGAGATTTGAGGTTCAGAGAGATTAAAACCCAAAGTTTCCAGGAATGCTGATTGCTCTGTACTGCACATCATGGGGATGCTAAGCAAAGCACATCAGAGGTGCTGCCTCCTTACCCACTCTGGTACCAATTATTCCATTTCCCATTATTCTATTTCCCATTTCTCCCCTTTTCCATTTTTCTTTCTGACCTGGATTTTCCATTCACCTCTTTGCCTGCTTTAGGTCTCTTAGACAAAGCTCCCCAGCATCCCACGTCCTCCTGGCATGTGTGGCCCTTAGGCTTGAGCTGGAATGTGGGATGTGGCAGGTCCTGGCTGACCCAGGTCCACCAGTGGTCACAGCTCTGACCTGTGGGTGACCTGCTGAGCTCTCACTGCTGCTCAGGTGCTTCTCTCTCTTCATACTGACATCCCCCAGTCCTGGATCAGACACCTCTGTTGGTTGTTTAAAGTCCTGGGCATTCGAACCATTCCAGGATGGGCAGAGGGAAGGGAAGAGGAGAAGTTGGCAGCTCTGACTCTGTACCCAGTGAGCAGAAGGGTCAGCCCAGTGCAGCCCCCCTGGGCAGGCTCTGACCACTGCTCTGAACCCCCTTCCCCATCTCCAGCCTCCCCACAGCTGGCCCTGGTGCATCCCCTCAGCAAATTGGGTGCTGGAAGCCAAAATCTTCCTCCCTGCAGACTCCCTGCAGAGCTGTCCCCCCCTTAGGAAAAGCAGCCCGAGAGGTGGCAGTGCCACGTCCCAGGAAATGCCCTAGGGCAGGAGTGAAGCTGTCCCTGTGTCCCTGTGTCCCTAAGTCCCTGAGTGCACCGAGCCCCTGCCCCACCGAAGGCGCGGGAATCCCCCAGAGGAGCCACAGCTCGGGCTGTGAGAGGAGCCCCCAGGTGCTCTGTGCCACAGAGCTGCCCCCTTATCCAAACACCCCTCCCCAGGTGATTTTACATCCCAGGGAGGTGATGTTATCCAACAGCAATCATCAGCTAAACAGCTTCAATTGCCTATGAAATGGAGAAATTCCCAAATGGGAGAGCAATCTGGGAAGCACTTTCTGATGGATGTTTAATGGGAATATTGACTATCTGGGCTTTTCTGCCTAATCAGTGCAGTGGATTTATGTGAATGTTCATTGTTCAGCCCTCAGTGTCATCAGGCAGCTCTGCTTTGATTATGGTGATTGATTCTGCTCTGCTGCTCTGTCTGTAACAGCTTTGAGCTGACTCAATTCCCCCTCAGCTCCCTCCCCAAAAAATCAGCTGCGTTTGGGACTTCATAGATTTTTCAGAAGAGCATGAAAAAAATCCATCAGGATCATTTTCTCTGTCCTGCTCGTCAGCCTGGCCCCTTTGTGCTGCAATTCCCACCCAGCTCTGACAGGCAGGCTCAGAGGAGGATCCCTGCTCCGTGCAGCCCCCGCTGCAGCAGTCCCCTCCCTGCCCAAAGAGACACCTTCTCCTGCTCTCACCTGCCTGCCTCGGGCTCCCAGCCACTCTCTCCTGCTACCCCTCTGTCTGCAGGGCCAGAAATCCTCTGTCATCGATTTCTGTTCTCCACAAAGTCTCTCCTTAATCCTCTCTTTGTTAAGCTAAACACACCAAGATCCCCGAGCTCCTGGCAATAAGCAGGTTTACAATCCTTTAAGCATTTTCTTGGCTCTTCCCTCAACCCTCCCCAGTCACCTGTAGATCCCAGCCTGGACACAGCCTCCCTGCAGGAGCAGAGGTGATCCAGCCTCCCTTTCCCACTAAAGCCTCCCTTGTTTGTAAGGCCAAGGATGCCCCAAGCCCCTTTAGCCCCTGGAGCTCCCATTCAGCCTTTGGGACTGCTGCAACTTCTGCTGCTGGGAAAAGGCTCTGATACCCTGTGAGCATGGACAGAGCCCAGGAGCTGAGCCCAGCTCCTGCCCCACTCTGGGGGGTCTGTGCCAGCTCCTGCCCAGTGGCTCCACTGACTCTGGTCCCTCCTCGCAGGCTGGGTGGGCTATGGCTGGAGGAAATGGAGGGTTTAGGTTGGATGTTAGAAAAATTCCTTCATGGGAAGGCTGGGCAGGGATTGGAACAGTGCTGGAATCACCATCCCTTGGGGTGTCCCAAATCCTGGGGATGTGGCCCTTGGGGATGTGGCTCGTGGTGAACACGGTGGGCTCAGGGTTGGACTTGGGGATCTCAAAGGTGTTTTCCAACCTTTATGATTCACGTGGAGACAGGGCAAGGGGGATGGCTTTAAACTGGAAAGGAGTAGGTGGGAAAAAAATCCCACTTGTGGGGGTGAGCAGGCCCTGGCACAGGGGGCCCAGAGAAGCTGTGGCTGCCCCTGGATCCCTGGCAGTGCCCAAGGCCAGGCTGGACATTGGGGCTTGGATCCCCCTGGGACAGTGGGAGGTGTCCCTGCCATGGCAGGGGTGGCACTGGATGGTTTTTAAGGTCTCTTCCAACCCAAACCATTCCATGATTCCATGATTCTCCATCTGCTGAGCTGTTTAGCTGCCTCCCCAGACCCAGAAATGTTTTCAGATGGGTGAGTGCCTCTAGACTGGATTCCCACATCTGGATTTGACTCTCCCAGGAACATTGGCCCAGCAGTGATCCACAGTCCTGGAGCAGCTTCCAGTGCTGTGCAGATCTCCCCACTGGGTCGCACTGGGTCTCCTCACAGCTCTCCGTGTCCAGGTCAGCAGAGGAGCAGCCTGGGCTGCTCTGCTCTGTTCCAGTGAGCTGAAGTGGCTGCACAGGATCCTTCTCCCCATTTGACTCCTGTCCCTGTCACCCCACGCTGGCACAGCCCCCAGGGAGTTAAACTCCTGCAAAAGCACATCTCCCTGCCAAGCCTGGCTCTGGAGTGGTGACAGCGCTGCCACGGAGCTGTCACACACCAGCTGAGACCCCCCTGCAGCACTGCCAAGCCCCTGCTTTCCTAAGGGCTTGAGTGTTCTCAGCCCTTGGCACACATCTGACACCTTCCTGTCTCCACAGGAATGTGGGCCAGAGTCAATCCATGGATGGAGAGGAGAGTGGGGAATTTTCAATGCAGAAATATCCTTTGTTGGATATCCCAGCTGAAGTGGAAATCTGGGCACCAAGGAATGGTTCAAACACAGCTCTCAGCCTTTTGAACACAGTTACCACAGGGACAGTCCCCAGGCTTCCAGCCAGTGATCCTTCACAGAATCATGGAACCACAGAATGGGCTGGGCTGGAAGGGACCTCAAAGCCCATCCAGTGCCCCCCTGCCATGGCAGGGACACCTCCCACTGTCCCAGGCTGCTCCAAACCCCAATGTCCAACCTGGCCTTGGACACTGCCAGGGCTGGAAAATGCTCTTTATTTCCCAGTCCAGAATCCGTGGCAATCCAGCAGAATACAGTGACCAGAATCCATCTTTTTACCACTTAAATATTGGTGCTCTTGTTTTCTTCCTGACTTCAAGAGACTCTGAGATTTAAAGGAAAATCAGCTCCAAAGTGAGGGCTCACAGGTCAAATCTTAGCACCTGATACACTTCAAGCTGCTGCAAACTCCTCTCCAGTCACTGGAGGGACATCAGCACCTTCAGGAGAGATGGGCAAGGCTGGAGAGAGGAGCTCAGACTGAGATCATCCAGCCTGGCTCCTTAAATCCCTCCCAGGTGGAAGTGTCCCTGCCCATGGCAGGGGGACCGGGGCTGGATGG
>VZRX01019816.1:0-31818 GCA_013398075.1 Notiomystis cincta
GGAAGGAAGGAAGGAAGGATCTTGATGCGTTCCTTGCAACTCAGCTTATTTTGTGAATCTGTGATTCTGTATCAAGGAAGGCTTCAAATCAAACTGTTCTCTGGTGACAGAGAACTTTCTCAGGTGTCTTCACTTCAGCATGCCATGTTCAGAGGGCTGTGTTGTGCAATGTTTTCACCCCCATGCTTTAGGCTTAACTCCCAAACCAGGGATGCATTTAATGGTTTCATCCAGGCTCTAAAATACCCCATCACTGTGTAGGGTCGTACTCTCCACTTTCCTGTTCCTATTCAGCAATTTTCTGCTTATTCATCTGAGGTCACACTAGTTTTCAGCAACAGCTTCACACTGAGAGCTCTTGTTCAGTCAATTATCCATCCTGACTTCTAACTCTTTTCAGGATCACTGTTTCTCTGGAAGCAAGCTCTGCATGTGTAGCCTATTGTCCTTGTTCCCAAACACACAACCTTGCATTTGACTACATTAACATTTGTGCTGGTTAAACAAGACCCACTTTCCAAATTAACTAGATTGATCTGTCAAACTGATCCAACATTACCACTGTTTACTCCTACTAATGCTGCGCCCTCTGCCAATTTTACAGGCACTGATTTCCTCACTTTTAAAGCATTAATAAAATCTCTGAATTGTATTAGACTGAAAAAGATTCCCATGGAACCCTGCTGGAAATACCCTCTGTGGATCATGATTCCTCATTTAAAATTCCTTTTTTGAAATCCATCAGACAATTATAATCTATTTATTAGGTGCTACATTAATTTTGCATAGTTCTAATTTTTTAATTGGAATGTCATGTGGTATGAAGTCAAATGCTTTTGAGAAGTGCAGGTAGATGTCAACACAGCTCCTCTTATCAGCCTATCTTGTCAAAAAACAAAGCTGTGTTTCCTTAAGCAGTTCTGTTCTCCATAAAGTGACGTGTGCAACAGTTGCTGCATAAGACTGTGGATTGAAACTATTCTGGATTCTTAATGAGCAATGAGGAAGTGTGGAAGCACAATTTTAAATGGGAAACAGACCAGTTGCATTTTCTTACTGCCAAGCCCAAAGGTTTTCAAATCGCAGTTCACTGCATTTTTCTGTAATACATACTATGTTAAAATTCAAAGCGTATGTGGAGAAAGGACTCATTTGGGATCTCTCAGCACTTCAAGACACAAACACTTACCTCCTGTGCAGTATAAAGAGATGAGATGGACTGAAAAGCACATTTCCTTACCCCCTCCTCATTCTGTTTAACTAGTTCCTGTCTATCATCTCTAAGGAGACCTTGTGGAAGAGTCTGTCTCAGCTGTTATCGCTGTGTAGAGAACATGTCCTATAAGGCAATAGAAAATATCTCGTCTTGATGACATTTAAAGAGATACTTAGAAGATATTTTCAGCTCAAAGGTGTAAGTGAATTACCATGTGAAAAACACAGAGGCGGGACATTTCTGATAAGTTGGTCTCTGATGCACTAAAGGACTGTCTCATCTATTTCTGCATCACTTCCAGAAGAAATGCAGATTATACAACAGCTACAGTACAGTCTGAACCTCTCACAGAAGCCCTATCAGTTCAATATTTTCTTGAGATGGGGTGGCAGGAACAGTCCAAGCTAAAAGGAGGGGATCCTTCTCTTCCTCCTCATTCCACTCCATCCAATATACTTAAGAGCAGTGCTTGTTGGACTCACAAGATGATTCAGTTTTCAAGCCTGCAAGACAACCAACCTACTGAAAAGTATCAGCAACTTGCATTACCTCAGTAAAGCACTGGACAGGGAGAAGGATGGGGCATCATGACAGAGAACTTGAAGGGGAAGAGAAAAACAGAAGAGCAGGAAAGGGGAGAGAGACATTTTCCTCCAGTGTCAAAGCCTTTCAACTACTTCTGAAAGAACAAGATGAGAAAGGCTTGTTTGGCACTGTTCCCTGAACAGCATGGTGACTGCCAAAGAACAAAAGAAAGTTACTTCTTCCCCTGCCTTTCACAACCCTCTGCCCACCAGACCTTTCAAGGTTTCAAGTCCATTCTTGAGCATGAGAAGTAGCTGTGATAATTCAATAAGCACATATGTTCCTCACTGTACTGAATCTTTGCCTTGGATCAGTGCAAGAATCTTGAGGATGGAAGAGCTGCTGTGTTCTTGTACAGTCAATGCCCAACAGAAACTGATTGTCAATGTTAATAAAGAGATTACAACCAACAGATATTACATTCTGTCACAGACTAGATACTACATCTCTATCTCTGAAATCCCAAGCTTTATAATTGGATAATAATTTTCTCTCAGTTTTCTAATATCAGTAAAGAATAAAGTTGGATGCACTCAAAAAGTTGCTCTACATAAATTTAACAAGAGGCTGCTCTTCAAAAGTAAATCGGTCTCTATGTGCACTATGTACTTCCATACAGAGGGAGTCGGATCCACTGTCACTTTGCAGGTGCTGCTGGGTTACAGTTTGCATTACAACTTGGAATTATTTCTCTGTGATTCCTAGGTGGTCTATGGAGAAGCAAGGAGTGACAACACTAATAAATCAGTACATAAGCATTTACATAAAATTATACATAAAACACTAATTTAAAGATACCATTTTTAAAAAGAAAATTTATTCAGATGTTTGCCACAATGAGAAATTCTTTTTCTCTTCAAGGAAAATGCATACTCCCTGACCCCAAAGTCAACATAGAGCATATTAGTAAAAAGCATTGCAAATTATCTGGACAAAGGAATTAATTTGTTGCTAGGGTCCAAATGTGAACCCCCAGCTCAGATTCAATGCCATGTGGGTCTACATGATATTAATAAGCCAGGGACCCACATGAGAAATACAGTCCTTCTCTTGATGAATAAGATTGTACCAGTTAGTTGGAATCTTTTCATGTGATTTACTCTGTGCAATTACAGTCACACCTATGCAACCTCTTTGAAATCGACATAGTAACCATCACCATATAAAAGACATCATTGGCAGGCATTGTACATGGACTTGAAACAGATAAAGGAAGATTGATCTAGTACTGGAAGTCACTCCTTCTAAATCTGATATCAGACCTGCCTTTGATTTGCTTTATTTCTCTAGGATAAAATAGTAGCCTTATGCTCTCAAGCTCATGATGCCATTAGAACATTTAATACAGATTTACTCACATTTAAAAATTGGTAGCTGCTCTCTGTGGTCACTTTGGTCACCTTTTAAAATCAAGGTATCTCTGGACATTCTTTTAAGTAATTTATGAATGGGTCAATGAAACTGTTAATAATTCTAGCTGTTTTCTCTTACTCTCCTCATGTTTCAAAGAACTCCCGCATTACGGGGACAGCAACATCTCTTGCTTGTCTTAGGATGAGTTAATTCTGTTGTTTCTGAAATACTGCACAAATAAGATGTGGATTTGGAACAGACATTTCTAACATGTGACAACATAACATTCAAGAGGAAAGAAGTGCACAATTTACTGAGAGGCAGCCCTACACCCCTGCATTTTGCCTGTATTAGTGCACTTTAAAAGTAAATGGCTTTAACTGTTGCTGAGTGTCTGCTCACACTGTACAAACATAGCTACAACCATTATTTGTCAAAAGCTGCTTCTGTAGTTTCAGTTACCTGTGTAGATGACAGATTCGTACAGTGCTGTGTTTACTAACCATTGATAGGGCCAGCAAATATTGCTATAAAGAAACTGGTGTTTGTGATGACTGATCTTTAACTATTTGCTGTATTAACTCAGTTCAGAAAGTGAGCTAGTAATGCTGCACATCAGTTCAGCGAGCTGTGAGGCTGGCTGAGCTACTGAGGAAACTCACCCCCATTGCTATGTTTGCCATTTGGGAACTTGTGAAAGTGATGATGACAACCTATGAGGCTGCAAACCATGCACTTTCATGTTCAAAACAGGGAAAAGTGACAGAAAAACAAACTGTAACAGCCTGAGAAGAAAGGTAGCTGTCCAAGCTAGTCCACTATAACTGTATAATGACCTGGTAAGCCAGTGTCTTGCTGATGCTCTGTTGACTTTGTGAACACAACTATTTTGAAACTGGGACCAGGGAAATTCATAGTTCAGAGTTAGGATATAAAAATGTTTTGAGTTAGCTCTCTCAGCCAATAAGCAGATATGTATGTCTCTGGTCTTGTAAGTCGGTATTCTACCCAGGTTCAATTACTCTAAATCTAAGCTGCCCTGAGGGATGTATAGAGACTTGTAATAGAAATATTAAGGTTAGCACAAATTAAGTATGAATGGAAATGAATGTGTGAAAGCACCAGAAGAAATGGTAGAAGTGTTAAAAGACTGATCTGCATTGCTAACAAAGGACCCTCTTCCCAGAAATATAAACGAGAAATGTGCTGTTCATGTGAAGGCCAGAACTCTGGTAGGAATGCAGCATAGAAGAGTCACCAGGCCCTTTGACAACAGGAGGGTGGCATGAAGGTCACAGCCCATCTCACATGGCATTGCTTCTCCTGTTAGACCACAAGGAAAATGTGAATTATTCCAAACATATTTCACAAACAAGAAAAACCAGGCAAGGGCAAAAGGAACTTTGCCTAAGAGTTATGAAGAGTGATGCAAGATTCTGAATCAGAGGGCAAAAGGACTACTGCCTGTCTTAAGCCCTGTTAAGGCTAGAAGGAGTTTGCCATGAGATAAGCACAGAATGGACCACAGGATGGTGCTAACTCCAGACCTGGTGGGGATGAGATCTGGTCAGCACATCCTGGGTAACACATCCAGACAAAACTTCCCACTGTGGCAAACTTTTTATAGAAGCAACTTCTCCTACATATAATACCAGTCAAATAAAGATCATCTCAAGTTATGAGGCAGATGGCATCTGCAACCACTAACAACCACTGAAGCCTCCCCCCTCCGAATATATTTCTGTGGATACCTGAAACTCGTTAAACCACAGCAGATAAGACAAAGGTGGTACTATTGTCCAAGTGCTATTTCAGACCTAGGGGAGGTAAACAAAGCTGGGAGAGAAGAATATGTTATTGATAATGGACACCAAGAATGCAGAATTTATCAGCCAAGAGGAAAGCACCTGAATCAGTTTGGACTGGGTAAAAGGTAATTCCACTGGGGGAAGATCATGACCACCAACTCACAACTCACCAATTGAAAAAAAGACAGGACACTTCATTGTACTATGCAGGTATGTCCTCTAGGCTCTCAGCTCCTGATGCCTTGGAAGGGAAATTATGGAAGTTAGCATTTAGGGAACACAGAGAAGTGTTAGCACCATTTAGGTTAGTCTTTGTAGTAGATTGATTCTGGTTGGATGCCAGGCACCCTCCAAAGCTGCTCTGTCACTCCCCTCCACAGCTGGACAGGGGAGAGAAAATACAATGTAGGGTTCATGGGTTGAGATTAAGGGCAGAGAGAGATCACTCACCAAATATGGTCATGGCCAAATTAGAATTGGGGATATTAATTGAATTTATTACTAACAACATCAGAGCAGGATAATGAGAAGTAAAATAAGACCTTAAAAACACCTTCTCCACACCTCTCCCTCCTTCCCAGCTCTACCTACTCCCCCAGTGACACAAGGAGACCGGGAATGGGGGTTATGGTCAGTTCAACACATGTTATTTCTGCTGCTGCTCAGGGAGAGGAGTCCTTCCCCTGCTCCTNCCAAATTAGAATTGGGGATATTAATTGAATTTATTACTAACAACATCAGAGCAGGATAATGAGAAGTAAAATAAGACCTTAAAAACACCTTCTCCACACCTCTCCCTCCTTCCCAGCTCTACCTACTCCCCCAGTGACACAAGGAGACCGGGAATGGGGGTTATGGTCAGTTCAACACATGTTATTTCTGCTGCTGCTCAGGGAGAGGAGTCCTTCCCCTGCTCCTCCATGGGGTCCCTCAGTTCTCCATGAACTTCTCTAACCTGAGTCCATCTCACAAGCAACAGTTCTCCATGAACTGCTGCAAAGTGGGTCACTCTTCCATGGGTGCAGTCCCTCAAGAACAGGCTGCTCCAGCATGGGTCTTCCTCAGGGTCACAAGTCCTACCAGAAAACCTGCTCCAGTGTGGGCTCCTCTCTCCACAGGTCTGCAGGTCTCTGGCAGGACCCTGCTCCAGCACAGGCCTCCCATTGGTTCACAGCTTCCTCTCAGGCATCCACCTGCTCAGGCTGAGTCTCCACCACAGGCTGCAGGTGGATCTTTGCATCTCCACCATCCTCCATGGGCTGCAGGGGCACAGCTACCTCACCACGGACTGGAGGGAAATAAATCCCAGCTCCAGTGCCTGTAGCACCTCTTCTCCCTCCTTCTGCACCGACCTTGGTGGCTGCAGAGTTGTTCCTCTCACATATTCTCACTCTCTTCTTCTCTGGACACAATTACAACCATGCAAACTCTTCTTTTCTTTTCTTCTTCTTAAATATGTTAACACAGAGGAATTATCACCATTTCTAATTGGCCCAACTTTGGCCAGCAGCACATACATCTTGGAATCAGCTGGCATTGGCTCTGATAGACACAGAGGAAGTTTCAGCAGCTTCTCACAGAAGCCACCCTGTGCTACCAAAATCTGGACACACAAATCCAATACAGTCTTGGACACCCTTAATTTGGTGTTGGTTTCTTATAGAGAAAAGTAGAACACAGCTGAGTAGAAATAGGGAAGAAAACAGATTAATTATAACATTTATAATGCTATAAAATATTATAAGCAAACCTGAGACTATCCCCCCAGCTAATCCTTCAGTACCTGATTATGGTTTCAGATGTCCTGAAGCCCTTTAGATAATCATGTTCTTCTATTGTATAGACATTTGGCAATTATCACTATAGTTGCTTGTTTAAAAAAAGAAAAATATTGAAGTAGATAAATAAGGCCTAGGAAAACAAAATATATCATCCACCCATTATCCCTTCAATGTATGCATCCTGCTGGCACGGTTCAGAGTTCATTTACATGATAGATGCTTCTACTTCAGCCTAAAGCAAGGCTGGTCTTCATGTCATTTCCTGTCAGGAGTTGCTGAACCTCAATTATTTATTTGAGATAAATGATGCAATAAAAACACACTTTGCAGTCCAAAAGCCACCTTCATCAGCTGTAGAATGGCTGGCTTACTGTTTGATTCCCACCTCCAAAAGACACTTGCCACAGTAAAATAAATTATTCTGGTACCTAAGCAACACAACATCTACTTATTTTGCTCCTCGTAAACAGCCTAGCTGCCTCAGCTGTCACAGCTGCTTTCTTGTTCCCTCCCAACCACCCTAACAAAAGGTAACATGAAAAACAAAAGGAGGGTAACTTGTAAAGCCTGTGGCCAATGCACCAGCTGGAGGAGATAAAACTGGTTAGGCCTTATTGAACTGGTCCATATTACACCCATTTCTCTGTTAAGCTGATTAGGGAATAATCCAAGGAGGAGAGAGGAAAGGGGCTAGAAAAATTTCATAACAGTGACAACTTCTTGACCTTTTTACTTTATTCAGCCTGCTGATGAAGTAAGCGAGGGCTCATCAGCAAGACATTGAAATCACCAGAAATCAGTTAGTTCTGTCAGTGAGATCAAAAGCTGTATAACAACAAATTAAATTCAACTCTCTCTCCTCTGTGTGCAGTTTCTCAGTTTATGTATATAGGAAATGCAAAGGAAAATACCCCATGGGGTGTGGCAAAGATTAATCTACTAATGTGTTGTATTTGAAAACCTAAAGTGCTAGTAAGTGCTAGACTGATTATTTTAATCAACACTGTTTTCACACCATCTGCAGTTCTACGGCTAAAAATGTAACCATGAAGTTATATTCCAGGTATACAGAATCTCTCTCCACCTCTCAATTTGTACTTCATCATTGGCACAGCATCCAAACGCTTGAGATGAAATCAGATTCAACCACAAGATGAAACATGAAAGAAAATGCAGTACTATCACATTTCTTCTTCTGAAGGTGCCAGACAGGTATTGTCAGATAGTCAATTGAACATGAGACAGTTTTGATGTACATAGTCTTGATACTCTTGTCTAGGAGCCAAAAGGAGGGGGATGATAAATGTAGGCTTTTTAATATTCATTCTCCTCAGATATAGTAACTGGAAAAAGCAAAGTTTAGACAGAAGACTTTCAGTTCTGAAACAACAGAATTTCACATACTTCATATTTTCTATTTACAGGTTAATGCTTTAAAAATAAAGAGGATGAAATGTTTTATTTACACACACTAAATGCCTTTTGTAACCTCAAGAGAAAAGCAAGCAATAGATAAATTGAAAGAGAGAGGGTTTAGCAAGAAATCTGACAGTCCTTCCTACAGAAACAGCACTGAAATGCTAAAGAATCGCATCCTGAATTTTGTCTGGTGTTGCTCTGCACTGACAAATAGCTCTGGATCATGCTCCTATATGTTAGAGATGGGGTAAAGATTAGCTTTTAACCTTGATACTAGAGGGTTATGCTATTCTTTATAAAGCAATCTACTGATGAAAAGCCGATACCCCTCACCCCATTTTTTCTTTTCTTTTTTTCGGTTAATATCGTCGAATCCAATATCAACTTCATCCCTGACTCAGCTGCTTGCGACCAAAATGACACCTGCCATGGACAAAATGGCACTTGCACCAACTCTTTTCATACAGCCCTGTCTGAAAAGCTGGAGGAGCTACAGGGGAGAGGACAAATTAACAAACAACCAAACTGTAATGAAACCTGCAGTTACAGAGAAAGGAAAGCTCTGACAGGGGTACAAAAAACACAGCTCCCCCATGTCAGTGTGGGCAAATAAGGAGAACCAGGGTGGCAAAGAGATGTAAGTTTTTCCCCTTTCCTTCCCCTCCCTTTCCTACCACTCTGTTCTCCTTTTCTTCTGCAGTAAAATGTGTGCAAAATTTCCAGAGTTTGAGTCCTTTTTCTCCTTTCTCCATGGATAAATATATCAAAAAGGCTGGAGATTTCTGGCCAAAAATGCAAAAAGGTTAATTTGTTCCTGAATTTACATCTGCAAATCTTCACAGGAAGCAATCTGTGTAACCTCCATGAATTAAACATACAGAGAGAGAAAATATACTACAGTCAAAAGCCTTTGGCACCAGCTGGGGATTAATGACCAACTGGAAAGATGATGGCTTGAAGTTGAGCCATCATTAAGCCCCTGTTCTACTGCCAGGGTTATTGTCATTACAGGCCTTTCTAAAAGCACAGAAGAAAATAAATATTACAGAGCAAGTAGTTTCTTGCATTGAGCCAATATCCCTCCTAAGGGTTTTTGCAATTTTGAAGAGTGATTTTTTACTCTTGACACATTTTTCCAAAAGTCTCTAGGAACCAATGCCTGTATTGCCTCATTCTTGGCATCTCCCAGAAATGCTGGAGGAAGGACCCCAGAAATGAGCCAGCACTTGTTTTGGTTGAGATGGACCACTGTAGGTTACTGCCAATAGGTAATGGCTGGAAAAGCACTGCCTCTAGATCCAAATGCACTATCACAGTCTAGAAAGTCTGTTTCTTGTTTGGAATGATTTCTGGGAACACCTGTAGGTCTGTATAAAATTTAGTGATGTTATAAGTGCTGAAAGGCCAAGCTTTTGTAAATGGCCCAATCTTGGCTGTATGGCCAAGGGCTGGATGACCAAATGGAAAATACGTAGTGATGTTAAATTGCAAAAGATGATGAGGATCTTACATCATCTTTCTGTTGGCATAAACGTAAGATAATTATTGCCTTTTTAGACCAACACAAATGAGAAAAAAAAAGAAATTCACATATACTCAGGTTATTAATTTGTAACTCTTTATGGGACCATTTTTATCTGTCAACCATTCCGTACTCTTGCATGTTGCAGTAAGTAGTAGGGAACAACAAAAAGTGCAAGCACAGAGTCTGGGGGAGCTCAGCAAAAGTCAGTGATACACAACCAGAACTCCTGCTATGAAGGGTTCTCTTACTGAAACAACACTATGGCTTTAAAATGATGCAATCCACTCTTACCTCAGTATGCTGTGTTCCCTGTTCCTCACTCTTGAACCAATTATTACAGCCTCTGGCTTTGCTGCTCCATTGTAACCTTTCTGAACCCATAATGGAACAAAACCATGGTTACATGAGAGGATTCCAATGGTGCTTGCATAGCATTGAATCCCAGTCTAGAAATTGGGCGTCCTATGCCATAAAACAAGTAAGGCAGTCATCTAGATTTAAAATTATAATAATAAAAAAAACCAAGAGGTAGTGATAAAAACCAGTATCTGTATATCAGTCCAAAATGTTGAGCCTTCCTACAAGCAACCTCTTCCCTCAAACTCCCCCTTGTCGCCTTTCTTATGTTACATGTAGTCTCCCAAACTTAGAGAAAGTTAGGAGAAAATGTGCCTCATTCATGGGTGATATGGCAAGACCCACAATAAAGCAAGAATTAATATATGCTTCTCTCTTCTGAGCAGTTAAAGCCATATCAGAATGAGAATATTTTATCTAGGGACAGCCTTGTTATCCATGGTTAAATCAACTTAATCAAATAATTGAAGAAGATAACTTAGGCCTTTGATGTGGGAGAGAAAAGATTTGACATGCAGCCTCATCTGCTTTTGGGTCTTCTGGTAGTCACACCTATTTGAAGCATCTCAGCTGTTGGCTGCTACAAAGTTCCACAACACCACTCACATAAGGAATAAAAAACTTGGTTTAATTCATAATTGAGCCAATTCTTAAGCTTCCACTAGCATTTCCTCAACACTTCCTCACCTCAACTATATATAGTCCCACTCCTTTTATTAGCTACTGGAGGCCAGATAAGGGCAGAAAAAGAAATTATTCTAGAGAGCTTTTCAGCTTTTCACTTTTTTTTTAAATTTCTTTTAAATATTGTAAGGCTTGAAATGGGTAGGGATAGGAGATGAATCATCTGGGATTTATTCGGTCTGGAATATGAACAGGAGAACAGTTTCTACAGGAATCAAAGTAAAAGATTTATCTGATGAATTCACACTAAAGCACAATTTAGGTTTTTTGAGGAAATCTTCAAGTTTGCAATATTTCACAGTTTTTTATAGGCCCTTCATTGGACATGTTAGCTGGCATATTCTTCTATATTATTAATCTGTTTCAGTCTACTTTGCTTTACAGATATGAAGAAAAATGGGTACCTCATTAATCAGCTTCAGTCAGTAACCAGTAAGGCAGAAATTTCACTGACTAGATTTTAATGTGTTGGCTGGAGAAAAAAAGCAGACTGAAAAATTAGCAAAACTGAAAGTCATCTGATGTATAACTCCTCCCAATACAGACAACTAAGTAGTCTTAATCATTACTAATTACTATAAGCATTTCAGCCCTGTTTTTTCTCTACATAAAAGTCCTGTACAACTTCTATCTTTTGAAAACAACAGGGATTTCATATTCAGTCAAGGTATATTTATGTTAACAAGTGATAGGCAGAAATTCTCTACAGGTGACACATAAAAATAGGAAAGGAAAAATCAAAGTTTGGTAAGGTTTAGCTGGCAGTTGAACCTCAAAGGGCTGCTCCAGCAAAGTGACAGTTTAGCCCATTCCTACTTGCTTACTTTGCTTAAATCAGCTGCTTAAGGAAATCACTGCAGATGCCTATGGGCAAATAAAAAATTATCATAACCACTAATTTCTGAAAAACAGTCACAACAATCACAGTAGCCACAGAAATCATTAGAAAAATTTATTTCTCAAAAAATCACCTTCTAGATATTTTTTCTTCATCTTGGATTAGGCATAGTTGTCATGACATGGAAACTTAAAATATCTGCTGCTGGACTTGACAAGTTACTGAAAATGAAACATTTAAATAAACAGCTTTTACAAATGCAAGGTATTGCAGCAAGATCATTCAATGCAGCTGGAATCTGGTGGAGTTCCTAGATTCTTTAAAGGCACTAGGAAGATAACACTGTTGTAGAAATGATGCAATTATATTTTCTCAGCAGGGTTCCAAATTCCATATTTATCTATTTCCAGATCCATAGTGGCATCAGCTGGAGAGGACAATTATCCTTGATGGTATATTGTACTTGCTTCTATCTCTCTGGCAGGGACCAAACAGTGTTAACTACAACCCTGTGAAGGGGTTAAGCACCATCCACTCCAACTTCTAGAAAGGAAAAATAAGGCAGAGTTGGGATAGTGAGAGAAACAGGTATAATAAGTCAGTAGCTAAACTGGGAGAAGAACCAAGCACTTTCTACTCCTAATTTGGCTTGTATCACCAAATGAAATATGAAAATATTACTGGTAGGAGACAAGTGAAACAACATAGGTACCAAATAAATAATACATAGTTATTTCATAGTCTATGTCTCCAAGTTCTCTAAAACCCCTACTGTCATCTCCCCCATGTCTTTCTCTCTGCATTCAGAATCTGAATAAAGATTTTAAGAAATCTATTTAACATTCTTCCCATTTCTAATCTTCTATTGAAAAGATTAGTTAGTTGACAGTGCAACTTCTTTCAATGCAAACTTCTGTCATAACAGAACAATAAAATCATTACATGATAAGAAAAGAAATTACTGACGAATCAGGAGCCTTTCCATTTCTCTATGTCCCTCATTTTCACATTCCCATTTTCTATTTTTTTTTCTTTTCCTGTTGAATCTCTGCAAAGAATCTAATCTATTTCTATTTTTAACATATTACTGATTCTAGTCCAGTCACCTCCCTTCTCAACCTTTTTTTCATGTGTTTATTATTCTTTTACATGAAATCACATTCTCTGAAAGTCTGTTCCCAAGCTGCTCATTTTCAGGTGATTTTTATCATGTTTCCTGCCAGTAATAGAAAATTGTCTTCCTTATGCTATGTACTGGAGTATGCACTTCATAATTTAAGTTAGTTCATGCAGGGGTCACCTCAAAATTCCCATTGTTTCAATTGGAAGAGAGTCTAGAGCTGATCACACCTCTTCCATATTACTCATGTCTTTGTGATTTGCTGTCATTCTCAAACCCTCCTATTTTAAATTCCCTGTAGGAGCAATTTCTTCCTGCTGTAGCTGCACAATCTTATGCCATCCTGTACTAAGTAACATTGATAACACTGTTCACCTGGGGAAAAATTTGAGATTTCCTGTCTGGAGGAAAAGCTTTCTCAGAAACACAGACAAATTCACTTGACTGCAAAGAACTTGTATAAAGTTATCTAAAACATACATCACAGAAACAAAAGAAAGCAGAATTGAATTCTTCTTTACTATGTTACAGGTCAGACTGAACAGTTATCTTGGTTTTTTCTAGTGCTTGAGAAATGCAAAGTGAACACAATGTGCTGTAGGAAAAAAAAATGAAGCAGAAGATGTGTGGGCTAACTATAGGATCATTCTGTTCAGGCATGAAAATGTTTCTGTTTTATTTTTTCTTTTGGTTCAATAATTCTGAAAGTCTCTTCCACCTGAAGACCCTTTGGAGACCTCAATGAACAGAATTCCTGGTGAACATACGTTACAGTGAGCATTACTGGAGGTGAGAACATGAGCAAAACCAAAAGATATGAAAACATCCATATGAAAGTGTCAATTGACCTGTGAATTTAAACTTCGAAACATATAAACTATCTTTTTACTCTGGTCAACAGAACCTTCCCTTTTACAGCTCTTCCTTCCTGAAGCAACCTATTGATAGGGCAGCAAGGCAGGTTATCAGTGCAGCACTTCCCTGAAGAATAAAGGCAAATGTTAACTGTATTTTCAGACTCTACAGCATCTCAAAGCTTACTACAGGAGAACTAGCAAAAGTGGCTGAACTGCTCTAGTCTGGATCTTCCTGCCAAGTTTGGATGCTTCTGCAAATACAATAAAAACTGTTCTTATTGACCATCTGGAACTAATGGAGAGGTATTGTGGAAATTCTGTAGAGCAATAAAATATAATTCAGTTTTAGAAGAATCTTGTCCAACAGCATAAGCATTTCTCAGTAATCACTCAGATTCACATATAAGGCATATATATGTAATAGATCAAATGTAGCAGAGTCTAGTCCAGAGCAGGGCAAAGGGAAGTTGAAATGCATTCCTTTAGGAAGGGAATGGAGCCAAAGTATTCAACATATTCAAGCAGAAATATCCTTTTGATTGTAGAGACTTGTCATTTACTGACACAAGATAGAGCTGCCAAGGCAGCACTATTGTTTATACCAAGTTGTCATTCATGTTCCTCACATTTTAATGTAAAATGGAAATCACAGAATCGCAGAATCAAAGAATCACAGAATGGTTTGTGTTGGAGGGGACCTTAAAGATCATTTAATTTCAACTCCCCTGCCATGGGCAGGAACACGTTCCATTGGAGCACATTGCTTAAAGCCCCATCCAACTTGGCCTTGAACACTTCCAGGGATAGGGTATCCACAACTCTTGGGGCAACCTGTTCCAGTGCCTCAGCACCCCTACAGTAAACAATGTCTTCCTAATATCAAATCTAAACCCACTCTCCTTCAGCTTAAAGCCCTTCCCCTTGTCCTGGCACGTCATGCCCCTGTAAAGGTTTTCCCTCTATCTTTCTTGTAGGCTCCCTACAGATACTGGAAGGCCTAATTAGGTCTCCCCAGTTGTTAGGATGAACAATTCCAATTCTCTCAGACTTTTCTCATAGGAGAGCTGCTCCATCCCTCTAATAATTTTTGTGGCTCTTCTCTGGACTTGCTCCAACAAGTCAATGTCTTTCCTGTGCTGGGGACCCCAGAGCTGGATGCAGCACTCTAGAGATAATGAGATTGCTTTAGTACCTGCTGGCTTTTCTGTATTTGCACTACCACTCAGGTGAATCACACTGTGTAAGAAACAGAATAGAAAAAACAATCAATTAGAATGGGTATGAAGTTTTTTCACTATTTCTTTGCTTTAATTTCTAACATTTATTTAAATAGGTAGAGTTGTAAAACATACTGCAAGGGGACAATGAGGTACATAAAATGTGTTATTGCTTATATACAGTAAATGTCTGGAATTTATCTCCACTAGGCAGAAAATAACTCATGATAACTTATAATTTCAAAAGAAAATTGTCATATCAAATTCAAGACATTTTATATATTCCCTAATATATCACAAGGAGGAAAAAGAGATCACAACTAGAAACCTTCTATAAGTGAAGGTTAATTCTCTCAAAACTGACTGATCAAAACATGTTTAGAGCAAGATCATTTTTAATCTCAGGAGACCAGAGGAAGTGATAGAGGGGAACAATTACTGCTTCCTTATCTAAAAGGTATAAAATTTTCCTTTTGTGCTTTTATAGTTTTTGTGTTGAAGACTATGTGAAGCACAGTGAACAAAAACAGCTGTAGAATCACTTCCTTGGTTAAATGCACTTTATGAAGAAAGTTTGTCAGCTGAATCACTAGAATCAAGTGGGGCAATTGTGCAAAACTTCAAACCTGACCTTTATGCTTTACACAAATTGTCCTTGCCTCATCATTTCTCCCTCTTTACTGAATAAAACTGTGGGCTGGCATACTAATTATCAGAGAAAACAGTGAGGTTCTAGAACAGTATTAAACACAGAAGTACCATAAAACCCCCAAAAATCTGCTTCTAAGAAGCAGTTGATAAACATTTGAAATGGCAATGGCCAGCAGCAGGTACCCTCCACCCACAATATTACTTTCAGTTTCATATTCTCATTTGTTCACATCTAGCATATCTACTAGATATCAGATATTTTTCAGTCCAGCATAGAGCTCTGAATAGAATATGATTCCCACCTAACAAGGAGCACTACATTAGAATAAATCCTGTGTAGCATATTAGTGTTTATAGATGGTGATTTCTTTAAATGCTTTTCACTTAAGAAGAATATGATTTCACAGAACAGTCGAAAATGTAATAATAAAAACCAAAAAATATGTCCACAGACCACCTAAAGTTCTCTGTGGTGTACTCTGCAATTTTTTTTTATATATTTCCTAAAGCTAATGAAAATTCTAAGGAAAAAACACCCCACAAAAAATATTTTCCAGAAGTCAGATAAGAGAAGATTAGTTCCAAGCAATTTTATTCATTTTAGAAACTTCTTCCAGATTTTTTATGCCATGCACTTAGACCCTTACTGAGTGAAAAATTCTGAAGAATTTATCAGAAGTTTACTTAACTACATAAGGATCTCAGATCCTGATTCTGAGAGACTGCAAAATATTTTGTCCTTTCATTTTATAATGGTCTTCTGAACTTTGACACTGCATTCATACAACATCTTATGTAGGTGTCGAACTGGGAACTCAGCGTCTATGAAACATTCTTTAATTATCATAGTCAAAGGATGTAAATTTTAGAGGTGTCCCGGTTTGGACAGGTATTTCCCAAGAAAGGCGGGAGCCTCCCTTGGAATGAGAAATGTGAACCCCCCTTCCCTCCGAATTAATAATATTTTGAAATCAAGGGGCTCTCAGGCAAAAGATAGGGGAATAGGAATAACAGATCTTTACTAAGTATTTATATGAGGTAAACAGACAACAAATGTAACAAAACCAGACCAGAGAACCCACTTGCAGCCCGGGGCGGCGGTGGCCACGTGGTCCGGCCGGGACCGGGAGAAATGAGTTCGAATCTCGGGATGCTCAGGTGAAAAGAGTTCCTGGGGATGCCTCGGCAGGCAGGGTGGAGGTGCGAGCTGGCGCGGCTGGAACTCGGAGCGGCGCCGACGAAACGGCGGGGCCGGAGCGGCGGCGGCCACGCGGTTCGGCCGGGACTGGAGAAAGGCGGGCTCGGGATCTCGGGGTGGAAAGAGTTCCCCTCTCAGCGAGACACCAACGGGACACCAACCTCTGCGGCGGCAGGAGAAAGACAGGCTGGCCTGGAACTGCAGCGATGAGCGAGCTCCTCTCCTCCGGTCGCAGCTCCACGCCCCCCCCTCCGAAAACCGAGAGCCGAAGACCGCAGCACCAGCAGAAAGCAGCAGCAGCAGCAAGGGCGGGGTTCCGGAAGGCTGAGCCGGTGAGCCGGGACCAGGCCGTGTCCCAGCCCCCACCAGCTCCACCCCCTGCAGGGTCTCTGTCCCTCCTGAGGAACCCCCAGACAGGGAGGTGCCGCACCCACATGGCTGCAGGGCTCAGCCATTGTCTTCCTTAAGTACCGGATCATTTGCATTTCTAAAGAGGAAAAAATTTCTCTAAAACCGTCGACAAGAGGTTAATTTGATTTAACAGATTGATATGGCTTTGATTCAAGAGGCACCTGTCTTTGATCAATATAAATGACAATAATGTCTTAAAATATTTTTGTTCTTCATCTTGTGTTTATTTAAGAGACTAATGAGATGATTCTAAATTGACTTTGACATTCTGCCAAAAATCAGAAAGCCTAGAAAGAGGGCAAGACATAAGCTATTAAGTGAACTAGTCAGTCAGACACAGATCAGTCACATAATTGGATGTGGTGAGCCTTTCCAGCTTGAGATATTCTATGATTCTAATCTCTTTCCAATGTATTTTTAAAAAAAAACTCAGACAATATTGCTTCTTTTCAGTACTTGATGGGAAAAGTAGCAGTTATATCAAGAAGAGATGCATCTCTATCTCCAGTCTTTTTTAATACTGATTATGTCAGCTTCTAGGTTTCATTACCTGCCTAGCTTGTATGATAGCTACAACATCACAGATGGATGAATGGTCTTTAAGCTCTTGAACTTTTAATCTCTGGGACCTTTAAAATCTGGAATTTTTTTTCCTAGACAAAACTAACAGCTTTCCTTAACATAATGTCTGTTGATTATCTGGTGGCTCCATCAAAGTTAAAAAATTCCATGCTGTCACTCATTGGTATTTTGTTGAGAGTATTACAGCATGAAAACTGAATTAATGGGTCAAACTCACCAATTCCTTCATTTCTGGAAACTCAGTCTTTGACTGAAAGGAATAGCATCTTTACAAAGACTATATTTTTTTGGTGTTTTTTTCACTTATAATAGTGAGACATTTTGAGGAAGTAGTTTTCACTGCCATGCTCAAAGATATAGTCTACCAACATCTGACTCTAAAATCTCAGACTTGAAGACAACCGGAGAAATGTCTGAATTGTTCATCATCCCAGCCTGGCACTCACTCAAATATGAAAAACAAAAGAGAAAATGGGCAGAAATGGAAGTGATAAGTTTAGAGCAACCTGGAAGTATAGAGAAATCTAGAAATTCAGATAAATAACTGTGAGATTTATTATTGAATGAAGCAGTTTTTCAAGTCACAGCTTCATGAATAAAATGAAAGCACTGAAGGTACACCACAGGGGAAACAATTAGGAATCAAGTTATCACTGCATATATATACTGAATGCCTTTGATGGAAGGACCTTTCAGACACTGGAAACAGAAGATCTTTTTGAGTTTACAAATGTAAGCTGTGGACTCTGATACTGGAGACGTGAATGCCACAAGGACACATTTCCAACTTGGGATCAGAAGTGACCAGTTGGATCTGCCTTGGTTCCTGTGTTACCTTCAGGCATTGAAAAGGAGTGGTGAGCAGCACTAGCACGCCATTCTGCAGGGCACCTGCAAGCCCGCACGCCCTGCAAGAGCAGGGGCACCTTGGTTTAATGCATTATCCTGGGAGCAGCAGAAAGGATTGAACACAAACCAGGCAGGCCAGGAGCAGGTGGACACCTGAGAGGAGGCTGTGAACCCATGGGAGGCCTGTGCTGGAGCAGGGTCCTGGCAGGGCACAACAGACCCATGGAGAGAGGAGCCCATGCTGGAGCAGGTTTGCTGGCAGGACTTGTGACCCTGTGTGGGACCCACACTGGAGCAGGCTGTGCCTGAAGGACTGTATCCTGGGAAAGACTGATCCACTTTGCAGAAGCTCATGGAGAACTGTCTCCTGTGGGAGGGACTCTCCCCTGGAGCAAAGGACTCCTCTCCCTGATCAGCAGCAGAAACAACACATGATGAACTGACCATAACTCCCACTCCTGTCTTCCTGTGCCACTGCAGGGAAGGCAGTAGAGCTTGGGAAGGAGGGAGGGAGGTATACTTAACGTTCATTTTACTCCTCATTATCTCATTATTCTTTTTATTACTAATAAATTCAATTAATATCCCAAATTTGAATCTGTTCTGCCCATGTCAGTATGTGGTAAGTGATCCCTTCCAGACAATTCATGATCCCTTTGTTATATTTATTCTCCTCGGTCCAGTTGTGGAGGGGGGTGAGAGCTCAGCTTTGGAGGATGCCTGGTATTCAACCAGGATCAACCCACTACAATACCTCAGAGTCCTGAGGCTGGAGTTTTTTCACAGTGTATCATAATCTCAAATTTCAAGAAGAAAAATAGCTATAGGAAATACCATCTTGGAGTAGATTTTTTTTTCCCCTAGAATGCGGAAAACATCCTCCTTTGAATAAGATGTTCAGTTACATTCCTGTTGAAGAACTTAAAAAAAAAAAAGGAAAAACTGCTTTACCATCATCTTTGTTGTCCCATGTGTCCTAAGTCAAGCCTTTGAGCAAATGAGGGAATAATAGGCTTTGTCTAGAAGGGTGATGATATCATAATTAATGGAATTTTTTACAATTTCAATCCTAGTTTTCTGAAAAGCACATGCTGTAGTCTTTCATATGTGCAGCCACAGCTAAATAAATTTCTTCACAATACAGGGAAACTGCTATCTGGCAACATGCACAGCTTGTGCTGGCCCATTTCTAAATATTGGTTCCTTCTGAACAAATTTTTGAAGGCTTGTGCAAGACACAAAAAAAAACTTCTTTCAAAACTTCTGAAGTCAACTGATTTGTGTTGGGAAAAACCTTGCAAATAGCATCTCAGTTCTTCCTCAATGTGCTGTATAATTGCAGTCTGTTCTCCTCCCCCTGCAACGCATATAATCAGCATCTGAATATTTTCTTGTGCTTTTATTAGTATTATTAAACAAAATAATCCTCAGAGCTCATATTCCAAAACTTATTTAAGAACATTAAATGGTACTTGTGTCCATTAAGGACTGATCTGGGTGATATTATGGTGCTTATATTTGTTATCACTATATGAAAATTATTATAGTAATAAACCCACATAGTTTTCCAAGTGATTCCATTTAATCTCAGCAAAAACAAATAACTTGTCATGCAGAGTACTTTACATTATTAATCCAGTGCTGATAGATAGCCAGAAAAGCCATAACTGTCGTTCCTCGTTTACTCCTTCGTGCAGACTGATCTGAACACTCTGCTTGCCAAACTGGCTTCGGGTGAGCCCCAGCAGACCCAGGGCATGACTTTGAAGGCAGTCAGGTGCTCAGGGCATTTGAGAGCATTATCCTGAAAAGACATTTATAACTCTGCAATGAGAATGGGGATGACAGTTCAATGATTCAGGTGTAAACAGTGCCTGGAATAAACAATAAGGTGGTACAACAATTTCACAGATACCAGTATTCTCATTTTATACACAGACAAAGTGAGGCATGGCTTCTTACATTTTTGGTCTTGTATTTTGTAGCAAGTCTGAACTACAATAGGAGCTTCCTACACCCAAAAACAGAAGATGTGTGTCCAGCACAGTGATATGTAGATTTGAATACCAGGATATTATTAAAAAGAAGTTTTGTTATTATCATAAATCTTTTCCCTATACAAAAAGCTATGTACAGAAAATCTAGATACTTTTTTGTGCTGCTTTGAAGTGGGGAGCAGAAGAAAGGTGGCCACCCAGACCTCCTAGAAATTCTTCTGTGCTCCAAGATCCTTAATTTGTATGAATCTATATGCCTGAATTGTTCTATACCATACCATTGAGAATTTGGGACTCACTGCCTAGTGCTATGTTGATCACTTGTCTGATAAACAAATCTATAATACTGGCATAGATTTGTGTCACATAAATGGAATTAAAGTTTGCTGTATTATTACTATCTACATTTAATTCAGGATGGTGTTTTCACATTAGTGTGCTTGGAAGGAAATATCTTTAAAAGACACTTCACCTATTATATGATGAAAAAAGTCTTAAAGAAAAGACTTGTGTCATTTCTGATCCAAAGCCTATGGACAGCTATAGCCTGATTTAAGCTGAATAATACACTTGAACTGTACAATTTTGAACATTTGAGATAATAAACCATGCCTTTTGCAGTATATGGAAGTGTAACTTTCATTTTTCAGCTCATTATACAGAAGGGTAGAGCAAGATTCTCTCCAAAGGCTGTCCCTAAGAAGGTTCTGAAGAAACTGAGTTATTGAGGAGCAACATTTCTGAGGAGAAGGAACTTGCTTTAAGGTCATGTGTCACCAAACCAGCAGAGACAACATGAGAATATTAAGACTTTCTCCCTAGCACCTCATTCTAGCAAGTGGACCATAGTCCCAAATTTCTGCCAGTTAGTTGGTCCTTGTCTGTCACAAAGACTTTCCTCCTTTTATGGACTGCTATCTCATTCCTACACTAATAAGCATGGTTAGAGTGGAGTTAGTAATTGAAATTTATGACTTGTGTACCCTATTTTAACGCTTTTCCAAAGACTCATTAAATCTCTTTTATGTGTATTTTCCCCTGCCTCATACTTTCATTAACTGGAAAAAAAGAGAATAAAGTCCCACTTACAACACTACAGCAGCCATGCAGGATCCTTGCTTGACTGATGTTCTTCTAATGAATTATATGTATTGTAAATAAGTACCGAAAACTAGCCCAAGGTCTTCACCATTAATTTTTCATTAATGAAATGCACCACTTAGCTTCTTTGACACTTAAGTGATTCCCATAAATTTAAAATAGAGGTCACCATAAGGAAAGCATTTGAAAGTGTCATTGAGGGAACAAGATAATGAACTATTCATCCTTCCCCAAGCACTTTTAAATTCACAGGCTAGTCAGTTGTAAAATTTGAAAATGAGTAATATTTTAATTCTTAAAGTAGATGCCAAGATTTAATGAAAAAAATAAGTACTCTAATAAGTGAGCTTTTGCTTAGGGGCTTTTTCTTCTATTCTGCTTTCTGCTTTTCTCTCACATTCTATGGCAGGAAAATTCTTATGCCTTATTTAGCTTAGTATGTCATGAAAAAATAATAACACCTATATAAGAGAGGAGCAAAGGATAGAGTGGACTTGGGGTTAACCTGTAACATCCCGCTTTGGCTGATTGCAATTGATGGCAGGGCTTGTGAGGCCATTGCTAACAGGCAATATCTCTTCCATGTTCCAGACAGAGGAAAGCTCAGTCATAGGCTCTGACACTGCTTTCTCACAGGAAATCTCTGGAATACAAGCCTTGATCCAAGCATCATTTTCTACTAGTCAGCTACACAATGCTAAAACAGTTTCTCCCAGCTATATCAGTCAGATCACTTGATGATGTAGTTACAATACTACAATTAGGTAACAGAGTTGAATTGCAACCCTCCAGGCCTGAAAGTAAAGCTGAAACATTGATATTTCCCTCCAGATCAAACTTTATGTGAGCAGCCAAGTGAAAAAAAAAAAACAAAAAAACATAACCAACAGTAATAAAAAAAAACTACAGCAAAATGAACAAACAAGAAAAAAAAAGAAAAAAGAAAAGAAAAAATATAACACAGAGGAGAATACAAGTAACCAGATAACCAGAAACCCTCTTTTGGGCAGAAATAATATTACCTACCCTGAAAGCCTGTCTGCTTATCAAGGCTGTTGTGAAGGTTGGCATGTCAGAGTCAAAATCTCTGCACCACAGACTGCTTTGCTGCAAATATAATGTGCTAGCAGCAACCTGGTGCTGCAGTAGTGGTGCAGAGAGTGACCCCCAGGAGGCAGAGGGGGCCATTTCACTGAGTTGTTTCCTATTTTCACTAAGGATCTGGCTTTGACACAAAGTAAATATGATGTATGAAGCCAAAGATACCATGGTCCTTCCTGTAGGTTTTCTTTCAAATAAAAAAAAATCAAAACCCAAGAAAAGAGAGAAATATAGAGAATACAAGGGTTAACTTGTAAGGGCCTACAAGAGCCTTTGCTATCCCATTAAATAAATGTTCCCCAATGTGTTGTCTGAACCTAGCCTTGCACAGCTTTGAACCACTCCTACATATCTTGCTGAAGAATACCAGGGAGAAGAGCTCAGCATCCACCCAGAGCACAGTGAGGTTGTCCCTCAGCCTACTTTGCTCCAACATAGACAAGACTAGTGCACCTAGCTGCACCTCACAGGGCATTCCTTCCAGCCCTGTCACCAGCTTTGTTCCCTTCTCTGAACACCTTCAAGGACTTCCACATCCTTCTTAAACTGTGGGGCACAGAACTGCACAGGGTACTTGAGGTGAGGCTGCACCAATGCTGCAGGCAGTGGGATCACCATCTCTTCTGCCACCTGCTTACATTGTGTGAACATTCTTTTCTAGTAATGTTGGAAATGATAAATTTGCAATGTAAATAGAGATCTGAGGTGTCCTTTATATTACCTTGTATAGCTACTGGATTGAAGAGACACTGAATTTTTGGAAGCATTCCTTATCAAGAGCTGTGAAATTGGGATCTTGAAACACTTGAAAGATGATGTACTCTGGATCACTTACTAATTTTTGTGAAAAATAATGTTGTTTAAAGCATCCTAATGAACTGAAGCCTACATTAAACCTCTAGACTACTTTCTTAGCTTTTCTTAGTATTCTCAAAATCTTCAATCCCTACGCAAAACATGTTTTGCATTGCTGCTGAGCATTTGTAATTTTTTCTCATCTTCCATCCAAGGGAATTCTATATTGTTGCAAATTTTAATTGCTGGTTTTGAGATTTAAGAATACTGGGAATAATTTCTAAGGTGTATCAGATACAACATGACCTATGAAGGAAAGACATTTCAATGAACCCTTATCCTACTCTGATCAGTTCATATGGTTTACTTCAGGTTTATTTGCAAGAATTGCAGTTAAAAAATCATTATTACATTCTTCTCTACAATCTTGAACTTCTCCTCTTTTTTAGGTGTGTGAAATATTGAGAGAGAAAAAATTGAGAAAAAAGTGCTCTCACTTAAAGTCTTCAAGGTATATTGTCATCCTCAGTAAATGTAACACTATCCAAAGGCAGAAATGATTAGCAACCAAAATCAAATGTCTTGAGAAGTTTGTGTGTAGAAGAAGGGTCAAAGGCACAAAAAATTGGGATGCTGCTTTTTCCACAAGAGTAAGACAGTAAAAGTGCAGTCAGCTCTCTGAAGAGGCATAAATTCTATCTAACAGTGAAGTCTGAAATATAAGGGCATGACAATATACATAGAAATACAGTACGAATGTTTGCCTCTCACATTTAGTTGTCACAAGAGAATCTAACTTAGCATATTTTTTTAAAATAATTGAAATACATTAAAATTATCAATTTCAGTGGCCCTTGCAAAAGCAGCTCCCTGTTCATGGCTCATTTTCTTTGGACAGAACAGAAATGCCAGGACTGTGACTGCTAATTAGTTCTGTTTTCAAGAATCTCAGAAAAAAATGCATGAGACAAGACCTCAAATCAAATCATTGCCACTTTCAGCCCTTCGGTGCAGGATTTAGGCTTTCTGATAACTTGGATGCTGGTAATATAGTCTTTGCTCACTCTCTTTCTTTTAGGGTTAATAAATGAAAGTGTTCATAGCCCTGAGGGGCACTTTTGCAGCAGCAATAAATTCTGAAGGCTGTGTAGAGATGGTAAAAACTATTACGCCTTTCACACTGGCTGTAAATATGTAGCAGGACAATGGAGGCCAATCATCATTAACATCAGCTGCTGGTAGCCCAATTCTGTGTGTGAAATGAGCAGGTAGGTCTTGGCCTTCCTGAGTGCTGAACAGGTGAATCCATAAAAAGACAGACCACAGCCAGAGCCAGCACTAATTGGCTTCCTTGTTGACTCTTTTAGTAAAGACAACAACTAATGAGCAAGAAAGAATGCTGAATTTCCTAAATCCAGCTGCCTGCTAAGGTTTAGTTATGAGCAACAGATACTGAAACAACCTGCCCTGCTACTTTCTGTACTGAGTCTACTCTGATCATAAACCCCTCTTTTGGGCTGCCCTCATTGATGTCAAAGTATTTAAAACTGAAACCACTCACAAGGTTGGAGCACAGGTATATCTCTTCAGGTTAATAAGTATGGACATGATGATGTTGCTAGTAGGCAGCAATGAAGAAGGAAAAGCTTGTTTTAAGTCACACCTTAATGTAACTTCAGATAAAAACAAGTAATACTACATATTTTAAGTACATATTCTGCCTCTATCCATTTACCTCAGAGTTTTATAATAAATCTTTCATTACTGTATGAATGTTTATATTATTCTAAATTTACATCTCTTAAAACCAACATTACATTGGGAAAACTTGTCATACAAATCACAGTATTCCCTCTCACAGTTCACTGCACAGACTTAAAGAGAGCTATTTCTTGATGAAAGCCTCATACTACTTTATTTAAAGCTGATGAGATTTAGTCTGCATATTTGACAGAAGACTACAGAGCAGCAGATTACTCAGCAAATGCAATTGGTGATGAAACCTTGCCTATCCATTCTCCAACAAAGTGTGACAGCCAGCTGGAGGTAAAGGTGGGTGTCATACCACAGAACTTGGGCAATTTTCATATCAGGTGGTAGTTTCCTCAGTCTCACTAACTGATACAGTAGAAAAGAGCAGCTGAGGTACACAACTCTTCCCCTTGGGTTGTTTGCTGTGTGTATCTTCATCACCACTCTGTCTGTAATATAGTTTAATGCTAGGCAGTAAACTACTTGGGTGAGGTTTCAGCTTTAACATTCATCTCCCCTTAAAATACACTAACTCAAGACATATGACAAAAGAAAAACAAACCTTCTGGTTTTACTTTCTCCTTCCCAAAGTGAGATATATATTAACTGGGATGGCCTGTGCTGGTAAAGCAGAAAAACAGTTTAAAGGACACATGTTCAAAACTTATTTTTAGAGCAGGTCTAAAGTAAGACTTAAGTAGCTGCTTTGTGCAGAAGGGAATTTGCTCTATGAGTTTATGGAGCTGGTGTACTGTTTCAGCTGTTTCTCATTTGTGAGGAAAGAACTTTCATCTTCAAGGCATTCAATTCAACATCCTTCTCCCAGTTTCATACTCACCATCACCAAAAGATATATATTCTACATAAAAATAAAGGACTACACTCCATAGATTTGGGAACAATGTGGAGGAGCTGAAAGTTAGTAAGTGCACCCCCCAGCAGCACCTTAAAGCTAAAGAATAAGGTGTATACTATGGAACTTCTTACACTGAAATGAAGACCCACTTTTGCATGTTATAGTGGATCATGCATCAAAGCAGCTGACAATGTCTGTGAAAGCTGGAGGGATTACCCTTAGTACTTGAAAGCAATACAACTAGTCTGACTACAAAGAGGGAAAAAAAAGCATTGACAGAGCCGAGAGGTAAGATCTGAGTCTAAACATAAAATATTTTAGCCTACAGACTTCATTGAAACAAGCCTCTTCCTCAGTAAGGTACAAAAGGCAGACAACAATAAGAAATTCACTGGAAGGAGAGCCAGTGTATACATTTTAATGAAATTCAATTCATTCTGTAATTGGGTCACATCAGCAAAAATGAATGCAAATTTATGGGCTTACAATGTGTTTAGCAGTTACGAATGCCTAATAAATCAGCTTTGAGAAATAATGGGTTTGTATTTTTACCCCAAATATTCGCCCTGTCATTACCCAACCCTACAAATGCCCCAAGTAAGTATGGTATCAACTAGCACACATACAACAGAAATCAGGATGTAGCTCAAACCTTATTACTTTTTTAATTAAGAGTTTATGTCCCCACCTCCTCCCATCAATTAAGGCAGCTCAAATTAAAGCAAGATGAATACTTAAGAAATCTATGCTTTGGGGTGCTGATGTCATTAGTAGAAAACTCCACTGGAAAGCTAGGCATGATGTAGGTTCCAGTAGCACAATACTGTAAAAAGAAGCTCCAGTCCCACCATCTTTTCAGAAAGCAAAAGGAATCACTCAGAGACCTTTCAAAAGGATTTTATTTTAACAAGAGAGAAATCCATTTTCTCTAGACTTTGGAATGTAGGTCTCAATGAAGTACAAAATGTTTTCTAAGATGATGAAATTACTTATAGGAATGTATGTTAATTTAACAGGATGAAAAGCACTTAATGTGAAAGTCTCCTGCTCTGCCATGCTTGCAAATAGAAGCTGAACTATGTGTTTGAATTTCACAGAATATTCTGAGCTGGAAGAAAACCACAATGATCATCGAGTCCAACTCTTAAGTGAATGGCCCACACGGAGATCAAACCCATGACATTGGTGTTATTCGCACCATGCTCTAACCAACTGAACTAAAATTTATTCCAGTAGAGAAATCTACTTCTCAAAAGGTTAAATCTTTTCATTAGAACTCTACTTTCATAAAAATCACAATCATTTAAGTTGGAAAAAACCTCCAAGATTATGGAGTCCAACCTTTGACCAATCACCCTTTTGTCAACTAGACCATAACATGAAGTGTCACCTCTGGTCATTTATTGAACATCTCAAGGGATGTGACTCAACCATCTTCTTTGGGAAAACCTCCTGAGGATTCCCCAGAAAATTCCCAATGCTGACTCAAAAGAAATTAAGTCCCCAAATATTGTTTGGGTCCATATATTGTATTTCAAGGCACACTTGCATTAGGTTTTGGTAAAAAGACATCTTAATCACAATTACTGTTCCTTTGGGAGTTTCATCTCAGGGGACTTAGGCTAATGAAATGAAATGCTAGACACATTAAAAGAGCATAGAGAGTAAGATCATCAAATTTACCCTTCCTTGGACTTCAGAGGAGCCAGTTCCCTCTAGCTGCAGCCATTTTTCTTAAAATCTCTTACTCTTCTTACTCTCCCTTCCTTTTTCAAGATTAGTCCTGCTGCTGCACCTACAGCACATTAGCAGAAGTGGACAGCAGAGGATTAGTAGCACGCTTCTGTGCTGCTAACATGAAATGAGTTCTTTGATGCACTATTCTGCATTTATTTCTCAATCTGTACAATATGAAGTTCACTAAATCACAGCAATATTTTGTTATACCAAATTTGCAGTGTAAATAAATATTTACACAGCTAATTTATCTTGTTATAAACTGTATGATTGCAATACATATTTTTCACTGTTCCAGCAGAGCAACATCCAAGCAAGGTCTTGGGGTTGTGCTCCTTGCTCTAGCTCTGACTTGCTGTGTCACTGGGGAGTAATCTTTTAACCTTTCTGTGCTGTGTTTAATGCAAATGTAAAATGAACTGATATTATAAACTCCCCTGAAGCGTTTCCATCCCAGGTGTGTTGTAAGGCTTAATTAATTAATGTCTGTGAGGCACTTCATGTGAAAGTTTTTCATATGAAAGACATTGTATACTGAGGTACTGTGATGGCTTATCATGTTTATTAATGCTGAATAGCACCAGAAAACCTTTTTCAAAATATATTTTCCATGTATTTTAGAATCTGGTTAGGGAGAATTATTATAGGGAAATTTATGACTGCAAGGCTAATTCACACTTTTTTCAGACCCCTGTCTCAGCTCTGGAAGATCTTTGTACTCAGCTCCCCAGCTGGCTCTGACAGATCCTCTGTGCACCTAAAATCCCCTAGCACTTGAGTCTGGATGGAGCCAGGGGGCTGCCTACTGCCAGACCTCAAGGCATTCTCACAAGAAGATGTCTAGATCACCTAGAAAGGTGCTAATCCTAAGGGATTTTACTGTTTAAGGGCAGCTTTTCCAGAAAGAAGGATGCTTTGAATTCAGTTGTGTTTCAGGGTATGGAGATGGACTGCTGCAGCATGTACCACTCAGACACTGGAAGGGATTAAAAATAATAATAATAAAAACCATTTTCTGCTAGGGACTAGATGATCTTTAAAGTTCCTTCCAACCCAAGCCATTCTGTGATGATTCTATCATAGTGATGAGTAACCTGGTCTCACTTCTTGCCCAACTTTCATGAGTCTCTCCCCATGCTTACATCTTCCCTTATTTAATTGCTGGTAATCTTCTATCTGCATCCCCAGTGTGCTTATTTTTCAGTCACTCAGTTAACATGGCTTTTTGTCCCTAACTGGCAGAGATGTTCTGGACTGTCCACAAGAGAAAGATTTTGTATCCTTACAGAAAAACTCCATGGTATATTTTTATGAATGACTGCACAAAATCTACCACAATTTATAAGAGGTTCATAGGCTCCCTCAAATCATCTCAGTCCTATCATAATATCTTCAGATAGCAGATACACAAAACTTCCATTACTGAGCTTTCTGTTCCCTAATCTTTTCTATGGATCATATAATTTTATTCAGGGCAGTAAACAAACTTAGAAGAACTAAGAATATTAAAGTACATAAAATTAGGTCATAAACTATGTAGTACCACAATGGCAGGCTGCAGTTCTATTCACTGAAGAATCAGAGATTTAAATCGATAATAATTCTGTTATGCTGTATATATTGATTTAAAAAATGTTTTGTGCATTAAATATTCACAGATACCTGTAGATATATTCTAGAACTATAGAAAACTTTAAGAAGTTTATGAATTTTTACAAGAGTTGTAATACATACAAATACTCCCTTTTGTCTAAATGATGTCATTGTGTTAAGCATTTAAGAAAAAGACAACAGCACCAAAGAAGAAAAAAAAAAATGTTGAAATTTCGGTTGTTGTTCTGAACAAAAATATTTGATCTCACAAATATGGAGTCATAAAGCATTGTCAATGATTTTGTTCTTTTATTTTGGAATAAATGAGCACTCAAATGTGGGCAAGTGTTTAGTCCATAGAAATCAGATCAGGGGAGATTTGGAAGAAATGGAAAGCCTCCTGGAACTATCACCATTGTCTATTTCACCTAAAATTAATATGACTTTGCTCCAACAAGTTAATGAGCATTTCAGCTATTACTTCATTATGAAGAAACTCATTCTTTTCAATTATATATGATTAGATTAAAAGCTCCCCAAAATGATCTACAATTATTAGTAAATTATTAATACGACAAATACTTTCAAAATCTTTTAGGCAAGCTAAAACTACTGAGTTTTCATCTAGCATTTTGCTAAGCTTTTAATGGTGATATTTCTTTGTGTTTTTGCCAAAACCCCAAATAGGATGAATATTTGCTATGTTAAAAGGACTACATATCTGCAGTCATTTAACAAGCAGTACCAGCAACCCAGCCCCCAGGGAATACACAAATGTATATGTCCAAACTGTCCAATGGACACTGGCACAAGGTGGCAGGCAGTGATGTACCAGTGTCTAAACCATGGAAGAAGCCAGGAATCCTGATCTGCAATTCCTTCTCCAAGCACAAACACAACTAATCCTGGCAAATCATTAAACACCTTTTGAAGGTCACTGCTTTAAATGTCACCCGATTATTCTATTAATATGGGTTTATTTATATGATTGCTTCCTTTGTGGTATTCAAAACTAGCCGAGATTAAACACCAGAATTTATATAGTAGTTGAATGTACAGCATTAGCATTGAATGACCTATGAATATGACATTTTTTAATGGAACTAATTCTCAAAACACAGTCAAACTTTGGAGCTGTTAGAAATGTTACAGTAGCTCCTACAGAAAGGGAAAAGCAGTGTTGTGTTAGGTTTAAAGTTTCATTTAGATAATTTATTTGTGTTTGGAAAACCTGTAAAATGAAAGGGTTTTCCCTTTCATGGAATAACAATTTGACCTCCTGTGACCATCCAAACTCTTGTTCTGTACTGCAATATTTCACATGAGAGGAGGCATTAAAGATCTTTTGTTCCCTGTGTCAAATCAAAACTCCTGTGTTATATTCTGGGCTCCTGTTCCCTAGGCTAAATTCCTTAATTCCCATGCTTCAATGGCATAAAGAAAGTTAGTTCAAAACTCACGATGAGAATTGACATTAATAGAAAAGATATTTTGCTGTGAAAGTGGATAGTCTGAATCAGCTGACATTCCTTAAGTGCTCTGAGATGTTCACATGAAAGTTGCCAGCACTAATACCAACTACGAGCTGTAGTATTATTAATGCCATCTAACAAAAATTGCTGTTTTAAGAAAGGTTTTGCTATTTTTACAGTTAAGCTACTACTGCAATTGGCTAGGAATGATAAAGCTAATGGTATTACAAATGATTCAAAGAATTACTAGAAAATAATTCCACTGAGAGGTTTAGGTGACATCTTTAACCATAAGAGATCCACCTACACACAATTTCTAAATATTTATAACAACACAAGTAGGAAATTAATGCTATGTAAATCCCCACAGAATACTTATTTTGCTGGAAATTATTATATTGGAATAAGAAATTCCAATTTACTTATGTGAATATATGAAAATTAAAGCATTAATTATTCATACAAATAAAATGAGAAAATTAATATAGGCTGTATATTACAGTTCCAATATGATATAACCTGATCCCCTTCTCCATGGACATGGAATCTGCTGCTTTCACAACTGTGCAAAACTGCCACACAAAAGTTGGGTATTTTCAAGCTGTGGAAATTTTCTCAACAATGCAGAGTTGGATGCAAGGTTTCAATAGTCCAAGACTGCTCAATTTATTTTGTGTGTACTAATGTACAAGAGTAAGCTGCTACCCTTTCTTCTAGTTCTCATCTTATCCTGCTACTTCAAGGTTTATTTGAAAAGCCTGACCCCAAACATGTCACGTTAGAAGAAATCAAGATTTGCAATATTACCAAAGCTTGAGGTTTTACCACAGCCTTCAGCAGCATTTCTTGTTAAGCTGAAGCATCTGGTAAGTCTGTAACTGACTATGAATTTTCAAGTTTAAGAGGAAAAAAAACAAGTCTTCAAGGATAAGTTTCTATAGAGAGAAGAGGAAGAGGAAGAGG
>VZRX01019818.1:9491-35146 GCA_013398075.1 Notiomystis cincta
TTAATGTGGAAAAGGAATCCTCAATTCTGGCTTCCAATCCTCAAAGCGTCCTCCTTTCCAATGCATTGTTCTCATTAGTTTCTATCCATCACTGTTCCAGGGTGCTAAGAGTTGCAAAAGGGATTTCTAGGAGGGGTAAGGGTTTGCTTAGCTCTGTCTCACTGTGGTTAATATGACCTTTAGTCCTGATTTCAGCAGAACAAAATTAAGAAAATGATAATTTCTTGAAAATTAAGATTTTTGAAAATCCAAATTTACAATAGGAGACAATTATGCCAGGCTTCCTAGATACTGCAGGTCATTCTTTGGGAGTAAGATAATCACATATTTTTTCATATATACCTTAGAAATAGATGATCTTGCCACAGTTCAGGTAGATGGAATAGAGAACTTTGATGTCTCTTGATTTCATGCTTTTTGATTTTTTCTTTGTTGAAATTTTATGCTCCTTTCAGTCTCCAGCTTTGCTTTTGGCAGGACAATAGTCATGTGTAACATTTCTGTGTTAAATTAGGGAAAAAAAGGGATAATTCATGGGGTCATGGCAGATTATTGCAGGGTTTCCTTTTCTAGATTTAAAGAGATTACGTTTCTGCTAACCAAAACAGAAAGACAAAGTAAAATAAGGCAGAAGATGACACAGGAATGAGGCAGTTGCCATCTGTTGATTTTAAATTCTCTCTGGCTGCTGTTCAGCTAACTGGATAGGAAATACCGTATTTTGTCCTCATTCTGATGAATTTTTGAGGGCTTTGTACACTAGCCCTTCATCTGTCTAGGATTAAAAGCAATATATTCAATTCATTTTTTTCACAAAAGAAAGAAGCTACTGTTCCACAAAATAGCCTGCCTTATATGGAAAAGTCTGAATTTTGAGTTTTCCCTAATCCTTAGCATATCAGATAGTGATATGTTGTGAGTAGCCTAACATTATTCTGTGATTCTCCATGGTAACTGAAAACTTTAATGCTTTCCTAATGTTTTGCTGATACAAGAATCATAGCCTAATTTCTACTAGAATGTATGTGTTAGATTTTAGATGTTACATGAGAACCAGCACATGCATAATGAACCACTGGAGCGGGCAAGAACTTTAATCTGAACACTGCTCCCACGTTCAAGGTGAAATGTGACCATGAAAAGGAAAAAACCAAACCAAAAAGCCAACCAAACCCCTCAAACTATTTGGCAGCTAGGAAAACCCTGACCCAGATATCACAAAGATGGAGACAGGTCAGGTGAGTCACAGATTTGCTGCTTTTAACCTCAGCCTCTAACCAGCAGTGTTTCATTCAGGCCAAATAGGCTCTCATCTGAGGGAAAAGGCTTTTTGGGTTGAGCAGGCTCCAGTTATTAGTGTGGCAGCTGCAGAAAGCAGGCTGATCTGCCTGAGAAACAGGACAGTTAGATATGGTATCTATTGAAACAAATAACTTCTATTCCCAGTCCCAACAGAAGGTGGGATTTAGGGAAATGTGGTTTCTCACACCTCAATAGTGCAGTGTGCCTTTCAATCATCATTAGCATGTCCTCTTCCCCTTTCTTTATAGCAGTCATACCTGCAGGCCTTAGCCCTCGAGTCATTTCTGATCCAAATCCTTCACAGATTTAAGCTGCTTTTGTGCAAATTTAAATACAGTAGCCCAATAGGTTCGAGGGACCACCAACAGAGGTTTTTTCTTGTCATTCAAATAAGGTCTTGTTAAAGTAACAAGTATTTCCACATCTGCTGATAGATACCTTTGAGGCCTTGGTCTCAGAAACCGTGTGCTACATTTTGTTATAGAATGGTTTTGCGCAAACACTGTTATACAACTTCTAGCAGGAAGTTACAGTCGTTAAAGAGAGGAAAATATTTACATTTTGATAGTGCTGAAGATAAAGGGAGGAAAGCAACAGGGAGTGCGTGCTGCATATGGAGTGTCACTCTGTTCCATGCAGTTGCCAGGAATATTTCACTGACTTCATTCAGGCCAGGATTTCATCTCAAGTTCATCTGTGACAAGAAGGGAGGCTTAACTAAATAAATGTGAAACACTGGGGTTGTGTTTCTGTATAAGCCTCCTGAGAAAGGAGGAGGATTCAAAACAGATCTGAGAGTTTTGCAACCCCTCACCTCTGGAGCTGCATTGCCTAAGAGAGTATGAATTCTTAACTTTCTTCATCTCTTTAAGAGCAGACAGTGTCTGTGCTGTTTCTTTTCTTCTTTATAGTTATTGTTTCTGAGCTCTGACTTTCCATCCTCCCATCTGCCACAATCTTTATACAAATATAGAACTAGGGAAATGAAAGGGCAATAGTTACCATATTTTATATACTGCACTTACTGTATTTAACTTACTTTACAAATGCTAGGTATCTTATTTCACTGGCTTAAATTTGTATGGAAGATGAAATGTGCTCAATCACTGGCTCTGAAGTAGTGCTTAAAACCAAGACTACTCACAAAAGCTGAAATTAAACTAACAGTCTCCTTTTTTAGATTTAGTAGTATTGAAACATTAACAATTCCTTTATTGTAAAAGGGGTAGGAATAATAAAATGAAGTTAATAGGATATGAAATGTGGCCCTGAAATGTGAATGTATCCACAACCAAATCATCAGGTTACTCTGGAGATGGTGATGTGAGTTAGATGAAGGAGTAACTAGCTATGTGACATGCAATTTAAATTAATGATCTTCAAAAAGCTGAAATTAATTTAAGGAAAACAGACCCACAGAGCATCAGTGATTTGGAAGGCAATTTTAGTCACTGTTGACATTGAACAACATCACTCATACTGATTCCAATCTATGTTTACTATTGTTTCATTTCTTGCCAAAAATCAAAATCTATTATTCTGGCATCCCAGAGCTTGGAAGCTGTTAATGCAATTGGAAGAAGAAGAAAGAAAGAAAGAAAAGAAAGAAAAGAAAGAAAGAAAAGAAAGAAAAGAAAGAAAGAAAGAAAGAAAGAAAGAAAGAAAGAAAAGAAAGAAACTCCTTACCCTCTAAATATCTGGTTTATTCACTTTAATGACAAAATTACAAGTGTCTAAAAATTTAAGCATTTTGCGAGAGAATATATGACCAACTACTGCTATACATTTTTCATAAAAGGTGACAGCTGCAGGATTCTTTTTCAACATGCTTCTATAATAATAACTTTTAAAAAATTAAACCAATGTTTACTCAACATGTGCCTTTCTGAACAAAGAAAAGCTTGGAAAGGGTTTCATAAATGCTCATTATACATAATGTGAAATATTAAGATCATTTCCTGAAACTGTTTTACAAATCTATGACAATTTTGAGAAATAGTCCTTCACTCTTCTTTTTACACTTCTCTTATTTCTGACATGGGCAGACAATGATTTTTTAACAGCAGATGAAGGACTGTGGTTTTTTTTAATAACTGCACTGAAGATGTTTGTGTGTTTGGGGGATAGGAGGAGATGATGAAGCTTTTAAATCTTGCTTCGCATTCCAGCTTCAACTTGAGATTAGACAGCAGCAGAAGCAGACAAATCTTGAAAAACTGTTTGGGGATGCAGGGCTCAGCACCAAGACAAAACATCCCATCTCCACTTATCTCCACATAAAACACAAAATATAAATAGGTGAATGTGTAGCTTTAGAATATATAACATCAGTTGGGTGCTCAGGGTGGAGGGGTGTATTTCCATACATTGTTACACTAAGAATATTGTAAGATTAAAAGTCACAGCATCTGCAGATTTTACATGCAATCAGCAAAGAAAGGTAATATGGATTCTGGCTAAAGAATACACTTGTGAAACCTTTTTTCTCCTCAAATTACATTATCCTTAAACAGAATATGCTGAGAGTATTTTAAACCATACAAGGAAAAGTAAGCTGAGATTTCATAAGATCCTAGATTTCATGGCGTCGGTAAATCACATGAATACATTTCCCAGAATGAGGTATTTATAGCAGTAGATGAAAACTACAATAATACTGGTTATTTTAAAGTTATTTTAGGAGCCAACACAGTTTACAGCAGTGGAGGGAACAGGGAGACACTTTCACAGAGGAAAGAAAATGTCTGAGAACACAAACCATATATTCAGATGCCAGCACTTGTCCCGTTCATTATGTTCTTTTCACTGATGTACAAAAACATGTGCCAATTGCCTAAGACCATGAGTACAGTAACACGAAAGATAAATCAGCTCACAAGAAAAATAGCTACATAAGGATTCCCTTCCTGCAAACTCTCAAGTACTGCTGCAAATTCAAAACATTGAGGCAAAGTCTCCACTCTCAGATGTACAGTCTATTTCATTGTAGAACCATTTGAAGTCATTAATCATGGAAGAGAACAATCAATCTATCAATCAATTGGAAATTATTTGGTTAGAAGGGTCCTTAAAGATCATCTCGTTCCAAACCCTCTGCCATGGGCAGGGACACTTCCCGCTAAACCAGGTTGCTCAAAACCCCATCCAAACTGGCCTTGAGCACTTCCAGGGATGGGCCATCCCCAAGGTTATTGAGCAGCTGCTTTTTTCTAGTGTGTATAGAAAGACAGAGGTCTTCCTTGTTATACACCTGTCTAAAAGAGATTGAAGACTTTCTACAAGTAAAAAGACACCATACACGTCATCACCTAATCTGTTAAATAAAAGAGTTGGCCTATTATATATGGAGTTAAACAGAGCAAATAGTGATTGTCCCTTCTCAAAACACCAGCTTTTAACTGAATGCTTTTCTGATGTTTAATTGTTTAGAATTGCAGTAGGAAAGGTATACTCCTACAACTGCAAAGTAAACAGATCAGTTCTTCAGGAGGACTTGTTCTTTTTTCCTGACATTAAAACATGAACTCCTGGCCCATTTGAGCCAATAAAGGTTTGGCTGACATAAAGCCTTCTCTTTCATCCTTTAATTAAAGGAATGTGATCTTCTGGAAGAGATCAAAGTCCGTTAGAGCAGTATTTACTAGAGCAGTATTTAGGTATTCTGATTTGTTGCTGCAATTGAAACTCATTCAAATGCAATGGTTTTAAAATCCATTTTACTGGCAATTGCTTTACTTTTCCATGTAGCAGAGCTTTTTCCTCTGACTATGTGCATATAGATTTATAATGGATATAAATCTAAATAAGGGACCTGCAGTTGTACAAGAAGATTCAATTGATGAATAGTACCTTTTTAAAGCTGCATGGTATGACCAGTTGAGTATAGACTTGGGGAAAAATTTGAGCTGGTTTTTCTTTTTCTTTTCTTTATGGTGAGTATTGGTATCTAACTAGCTTGCTGTGGTCCAAAAGAAATTCTAAATAGAGTCAGTTCTAATTGCTTTAATTTTATTCTGGTCATATAAAAAGTATAAATTATCCCATTGATGATACTCAGGAAAAATTCCCTCAGTTATTTTCACACTAGACAGCTAAATTCCGCTAATTTCAGGTGGAGGTAAATAAGGATTTCAGCAGTGCTGCCTGCTACAGCTGTGGTTTTGATCCAAGAAAAAAACCTGCCATCTACTTTTGTTATTTATCTGCTGAGTCTCTTTAGCATTCACCTGAAGCATGAGACACATCAGAGTAACCTTCTCAGAGGTTCACAGAAACACAGCACAGAGTAATTTGACCTCAGAAAAGAAATTACCCATGCTTTTAAGAAGTGAGCTGTTTGGATGATTTGAATATGAATTCTTACTGATGTCTACTGACTCAACTTTATCATTGACTTATTCAGTAAAATACCAGAAAGGTTTCAATGGGCAAAGGCATATTGTAGAGAAAAACAGCAAGTATCCATATAACCAGGAGAATCAGGCAGCATTTCTCTGGAGGCTAAATAAAACAGAAGTACAAATGCCTGTCTTTGAGCACTAAATATAACCTCCCAAGCCATCACCAACAGAAAATAATATGGCTACCATAGCATGATATTTTGCAGTACAAAATCAAGGAAATTTAAATTCTTTGGAATGGTAACAGGGATTTTCTTTTTGGTTTCCTAGGAAACAAAGTGGCCTAGACTCCTGCTGTGCCAAGAAGCAACTGGGACATCAGGTCAAAGGCTTAATTAAATTTTATGTGAATTACTCAGCAGTAAAAACCAGTTAGCCTGCTCAGAAAAGATGATGCTTCTTATGTCAATCAAAAAAGCACTTGGGTGGAAAAAACTTCCACAATTCAAAGACAAACACAAAAACAATAGTTACAATAAAAAAGCACTTATATCTCAGGGTGCCTGGTTTGTAATTTAAGGAGCTAAGTATCATCAAGATTTCAAACCCTTAATTCTTTCTTGCAACTGATCTTTGCTGCCTGTTTCCTACCATGAGTAGAAAAGACTTGTGAACAAGGAGAGGAGGCAGCTCCACACATTCATAGGATGTATGCCATGGTCATGAAGTTCAACAAAACAAGTCTTAGATGCATCATTAAAATTCATCTTCGTGCTGTCAGGTGAAACAGAGTGTGTCACAGACTTCACAGTAAACTCTTTAAAACAAACAAAATATTATCTTGAAACATCTCAGGGGACCTAATTTTTGCAAAGGAGCAAAGATAGTTGCCCAACAGATATCTCTCCTCATGGTCTGCAAGCTGGCTTCTGCATGCTCTTCTTCACCAAACACTTTTTGAGTACTGAAAGCTACCCTTGAATGGCAGCTTCCCCATTCAGGCAGCCTCACCTGGACTTCTAAAGTCATCAGCTTTATCAGTTTTCTTTACTTTGTGACATGGTTTGTACAGGCAGCAGAGCAGAACTCGTGACCCCAAATCTATTACTGTTTCACTGCTGAAATAGGGCTAAAGTCAGTGGCTCTACCCCAAATTTTGACACATAAATCGGATAAGGTATCACCTCTTAATTTTCTTCTTTATAAAGTATCTCTGTAACAGTAAAGCTTAACATTTTGCATTAATAGCAGATCAGGGTAACAGACAGTGAAAACCCGCGTAACCACATGAATGTGAAGCAGATACGCCAATTCTTTGCAGATCAGATCCCTTTCCTTTCAAAGTTTCATTTAAGTGGTCACAATTTTAGAGGGACTTCCATGTGCATAAAATGTAAAATATTTGTGGATACATATGGAAAAATTTAATACTCTGCCTGGTTTCAAAGAAATAAGTAGAAAAATGTAGGGAAAACACCCAAAATATTGGAATAAATCTCTTTCTTACTGACTGAGCTTCTTAGTGAAGCCATAATATCTAATTTTGAGGATATCATCTGTTGGCAAAGAAATAACTGTCATATCACCATTTCTGTAGCATGACTTCATTGGCAGACTGGAAAAGAACAGCCAGATGGTTTGCAGAAAAAGAGCCTTCTTTAATTAATGAATATTTTTAACAACTAACACCCCCAAAAGACACAAATAACATTTCTGATAAATAAATGTGTTGAAATATTATTAGTTCTATCTTTAGAAGCTCTCTCCCACATATATATCCTTCTATTTTAAGCAAAATGCATTATTTTGGAAAAAATATTTAGATGAATTTCACATCTGAAAAGGGATTATTAGAACAGACCAAATGTAGTATAAAATCTCTGAATTTCCAGTTCCTGACCTACATATGGTTATTATGTCAGTTGTTATTTGATTTATTTTCCCCAGATTTCTCTTCTGTTTGTAGCACCCTACTCAGTAAGGATTAATATTTTACTGGGGAATTAATTTATACTTGAGACTGAATATCGAATTTAATTCCAAGCTGTGAATTTTGGACTTGACAATAACATGTAAAAAGAAGATTCTCTGACAGGACAGTCATTCTTTTATGGTTACCTTTTTAATATTTTCATTGCTAATAGAATCTATGTTACATTGTTATTTTTCAAAGCCTAAGCCCACGATTTTCAAGAAACATTTGAAAATACTGAGGTGAATATTTTATGTATATAGGTCTAAGACAAGTACTGCTTTTGAATATATGTGCAAAATGTGTTCATCTTAATTGCAGACTTTAAGAAATGATAGCAGAAAAATGTAGACCCACTACTGAAAGAGGAAAGAGTACAAGGAACTTATGATCCAGGGAAAGGTGAGGTAGGTAATGTCTTTTCAGTCTTTGTAACGAAGCATTTCTGTAAACCATTTTAATAAGGCTTAGCTGTGACCACCAATGTAAGTAATATAATAAGAAAAATAGAGTGTTTGGTAATTAAATCAGAATCCCATGCCAAAGCATATGACCAACAGTGATAACTTCAATATGAACAAGTAAACTAATAACCATTGGGGAATTTGTAGAAGAGAAATCTGTGGTTGCCAGAAAGTCAAACTGAAAACCATATGCAGGTTTAAATGCAAATGTTTTATGGAATGTTCCATTTAATTCCAAATCTCAAAAAGAACAGCTATCCTCATAAAGGACAGAATTATGAAATAAATAATTTTTAGGACAGTAAGATTTTTCAGGCTGAATATCCTGATGAAATTAACTTTAGAAAATTACTAGAATAGCATATCAACAACCAGGCATTATTTTTAAGAGTTCATATAGGTGAAATTCAAAGGCAATGGAAAAAAAAAGTAAATACAATGAACATAAATATCTTGTAAGACACAAGTTTGACAGAAAAGAAACTATTTTAAGTATAATCTCCAGGGGGAAAAAAAAAAGAGAAAATAAAATATATATTATGTTCTTTTTTATAGGATTGCAGAACATACAAGACTATTGAAACCAACCAGTATATTTTCTTTTGGGAATGTAGGGACAAATTTTTTTCTGTTTCTGCTTTTACAGAATTACAGGTGATCATACCTCCAAATATGTTCAACATGCTTCTCTTCTTTCCATTCACCTGCCAAAAAGATGAAGTTCATATTGCCTGACTTTTTATGGAGCTATTGGCAACAATTTTCCTTTTATTTTACTGGCTTTAACTGAAGTCTGTGGTTCTGCTAAAGAAACATTTTGCAGTACCAATGTCATGATATTTCAACTGTTCAGTCAATTACAATTTTGTTTGCACTGTTGATTTAGCTTATGTTAATGAGATGAAGACATTTCCTTTTTTATTATATTTTTATGCAATATTTTTTTCTTTCATATGGCTTAAAGTGGTTCATATTTACAGAATATCTGCAGTAGTTAGAGCAAAAATGCTTATATTTGTGGTCACTGACAAGTTTGCTACAAAAAACTATGCCAATTTTTTACAGGTTACATGACCAGTGTAAGATCAGAGCTCTGCTTATTTGAGTGCTTATGTTTTTTAAGGTTTGAGAATTGAATCTTGACTCTATGCTTCCATTAGTTAAATGGGTTGCCTTCCACAGTGATATTGCTTTACTACCTGGGACAGTATTAAAATTGTCCTGGAAACAGACATTATGATTTGCCCTCAGTGAGGAGAGCCACAGAAATTACATGCAGCAATTGATTGAACTCAGAGGTTTCACCATAAAAGGAAATCTCTACAAAAGTATCTCTCACTTTCAAACCACAGTGGTATTATCTCTATAATAAATTATCCTACCCTTTAACCTCTCACCTGTGTTCTGCACACTAATCCCTTTCTGCAGTCAATGCATTTAAAAGCCTGAAGCAGTTTCAAATGGAATTATTATAATATATTCTAGGGTCCTAGTCAAGAGATAATTCTGATGCAAGAGCAAATCTAAACATCAGTTGGTAAGGATGTTTTTTCCTTTTGAGAGTTTTTTGTGATTCAATAGATTGTTCAGCAGTTGTACAGTGTATTTAATTGGGATTTCTGCAATATTCCTGCTTTTTACAGTGCAAAAATCAAAATACTCTGTAGAGAGAAGTTATTTAGAAACACCTTTCTGTATGTATGCCATCGATAATGCTTACACTTGAGGAACACATAATGCATCATTCAAGTCAAAGGGTTTAGCTGGACATAGTTTATATTTTCCTTCCTACACCTGCCATGCAGGGAGGCTGCTTCATGTCATACACAGCATGAAAGCTGGAATACCTCTGACAGAATTGCAGCAGTGTCTGTTAAGCCTGTGTGTGCCTGACCCACGTTGATGCAGAGGCTGATTTCCATATGGACACATACGAATAAGGGCATTGAAATACAGGACTGAAAGACCAAACCCTTGTGCTCTGCAGATGCAGGCAGGGTTCAAATGCCTGCATACCTTTTCCCATCACTTCCTCTCCAGTTACTTTACTAGCTTACAACTTCCAGGTAAGTGAGTAGAATGGTTATATGAGGGTTGGTGGACTGTGACCTTTAAAACTAAAGATGTTCTGAGTAACACAGGAAAAAATATATTGATTTAACCTTAGTTTCTGATTTGAACCTCAGGTTTCTTGAAGAATCTTCATGTTCTTCTGGGTACTCTGAGCTGCTAACATATTCAAGTTACTAATACCTTTTTCTAACCCCTCTCACTGAGTACCCTACCAAAAATTACCCTACAAAAATGTCTTTCTGCCCTGGAACATTCCTGTGTTAATCTCTGGTGCCATTTTTGGAAATGCCTGCAGATGTGAGCAAATGATGCATCTGGAAGATGCCACAGACCAATCTACATCCTTCAGTGTAGTTTTTATTTTATTTGTATATTTTTGTGGTGCACATCTGTCACATGCTCATGCTTGAGAATATCAAAGTAAAGAGTCCCATGGGTGTTTCCATTATTACAGATTTGCAATATGTTTTCTAGAGGCTACAATTCTGTGAATTCTCAAAATCACTCTAAAAGGTACGTGTTCTTAAAACTGGATTTTGAGAATTCTTTAATCTCTGGTTCACACAGAGAGCTCACAGAGAACAGTATTTCTGGAACCCTTAGCAAAAAGAAAAACCATTGATACATCTTTTTAGTTACCTGTAAAATCATTGCAGAACAATAGAAGTATCTATAAATTAGACATATTAAAGTCTCTGGCAAGAATATCTTTGCATGGGATAAACCCCTGCCTTTAAACTGTTCCAATGGAAGTCCTGCTGATTGTAATGGAATGCCTTGCACGTGCCTGAAAACTGTTACAACTCTGAGATTAATGTTTTATTTGATATTCTTAAAGGAAGCAAATTAGCCTAGGTCTGTGAGTGCATGTATAGATAGAAAATTGAAGTAATCAAAGTCTAAAGGCAAATGCCCTTGCATAAATGAAGGAAGAGATGGAAATTGGTACTCAACTGTTTGGATCATAGTCTAACTAGAGATTCATGCTCTAAAAGCATCCAACACATCGTAATTAGCTGCCACTTCCAAAAATTAAAACACATATTTTTGATCAAGATAGTGTATATGCTGATAGTTAAAAATTTAACATGCAAAAACTGCTACTGGCTCCAATGGGTTACTATAAATTATGGTCATTCCTAAGGTTTCTATTTGCTTCTTTCAGAAGAACTGGGACGTGAATAAATGAAATCATCCTTTGGGTTGCTCTCAGCCATACAATGACTCACCTGCCGAGCTGATAACAGAACTATCTCTGCTGGATCTGTATTGCTTTCCCTGTGTTTCTGGCACCAGGCACACTGCTAGCTCAGTATGATCTGCAAACTTAACATCACCATCTGCTACCACTCAAGTGGTACAACTCTTTCCCAGCATTCCTGATGTTTGATGTGCCAAAAGCAGAGATTTTTAGAATTTGTCAGTGCTTTGAAACTGCAAAGTGCTAAACTACATCAGTTTTATGTCCATTATGCTCTTAACACTTGCATAACCTGAGCTGGATTTTGGAGATTTCTGATTCTATAGAAACTTAAAAAAGAAAAAAAGAAAAAAAAATCAGGATGCAAAGGTCACTCTGGGGATGTATGTTTAAATGGTGTGTTTGTGGTGATTGTTGCAAGACACACTCATCATGTACTTCTACTGACTCCAGAAAGACAGAAAGGAATCAGAGTTGACATAAATAATAAGAAACAGTGAATCAGATCCTTGCCAATCTTGAATGGGAACAGTTGATTTAAACACAGAGGACTTCGTCAGGAAAGCTAGAATTGGTTAAAAAGCCTTAAATGAAAATGCCATCCATAGAAAGACAGAATAAATTGCAGGTATGCTTGTGTGAAAGAAAATTTACATGACTACATTTCCACTTAAACCTGCCCATATGGCAAATCAGAAAGCCTGCATGAACAGAAGAGGATTTTCAATACAAAACTATAATTGTAAACTGATTTTCTTTGTTCCATGTCTATATCTACTCTTGTCCCTCATATTGACAGCAGTGAAGGAGACAGTGAGTAAAAGCTGTTCCCAAAACTGTGAGAGGAAGGGAATATGGAAACACATTTATATCCTCTAACAATTGCAAGACCATCCCATTCATGTTCTTAATGCATTTCTACATAAGTTTCCAGAGACTTTTTCTACAATCTCTTCAATCTGATGGGGAAATAAAACAAAATGGAAAATCTTATTCAATAGTTTTAAGTTAAAATGACGAGACCTTGAGAAATAGAGTGTAATGACAAGGCCCTTCTCCAGGTGAGGGACTGGACCAGGTGACCTCCAGCAGTCCTTCCTATGGCTCTAATCAGTAAATGCTGTATTGCTTTATCTTACTACCAAAGAAACAGGCACTGGGAAGGGACATTTGTTGCTTGAATGTTCATACATTGACAAGAAGAGTGGGAAGTTTCTGTGCTGGCCATGAATATGTGTGTCCGTACTCAGTGAGACAAAATGAGTGCCAAAATCAGTATTGTGTACTTCCAGCACATGATAAAGCAGGGAATATGAATGGATCAGGTGATCAGTGATACTTCCTTTCCCTGGTATTCAAATATCATAATATAAATGAGAAAGAGAAATAGCAGAAAGAATAAATAAAACTTTGTCCTCTTCATTTTCAGACACCTCCTTGTTTCACACTCAAGTAAAAGGAAGTAAAAAGCATTTCAATAGATTTGTCTTGATGCTGTCCCTCATATTGGTTTGTTCAGTATGTACTGCAGTAGACAGTGTACTGTGGCAAGAGATGACCTCCCATTTACTTTGTCCTGTGTCCCAGTTCACAAATAGCTGCCAAAAAACAGGCCAATCTGCACCTGAGTGTGCCAAGGCTGGAGGAATTGTCTGTAGTACAGGGCAAGATTGGCAAAAGAAGACACACCTTGTCAAGCCTCCCAGAAGAGTAAAAATAAGGTTTCTTTTGGGATTTGAATGAGAAAAAGTAGTGGCTATTGCAGTGCAGGAAGCTACTGAAAAGTTGTTGGTTTGACAGCAAGCTGATGTTGGGCAGAGAGAAAACTGACTGTCATTCCTTCTTTTTTATTCTGCCAATCCTACCTAGTACATTTGTGTTTTCTATTTAAGAGCAGTTAATCCTTCCTAGCATGCCGAAAATACGTTTGGTATTCTTGACAGACTCATTTTAACTAAACCATACGGAAAGTCCACCTCCTGACTGGTTGATCTGAGGTATCACATTCACTGCCAAAATTATTGCTACCTGAGAAGAACCTGCATGATTTAGACACAAAGAAATGAACATCTGGACCCAGAAATAAAATCCTGCCCTATGCTTCAATCTAGATCTGTTGCAGTGGATATAAGACTTACATTAGAGTTATCCCTTCAGGCTTTGGATAAGGTCTAAAATTAAAACAACTACCCCATCTTCAAATATTTCTCCAAACTGGAAGAATGTTGGCTGACAAATGCTAGGGGCTGAGGAGAATGAACTGTCCAGCCTGAAACATATCTGTTTTGCTTGCTTTGTGCTATGTACCCTCCCTGAAGGAACAGATCCTCTCTGTAGGTACTTCTAGCTTCCTCCAGATTCTACAGAAATCCAGGAAATAGTGGATTTCTTCCCACATCTTGCTCAGTGTCAAACCTTTCTTCCACAATATAACTTCACATTAAAAGTTTCAGAAAAAGAATTTGTGGGTAAAATTTTTCCCTTTCCCAACTGACCCTCCTAGACCCAATTGTTTCTTTCTGCAGGATCTAGAAAAACACATAGGAAGTAGCAAAAGACATTTGGAAAAACATTGCAGGACCCCAATAGATCTGTTAATGTTCATAATTCGACATATCTGGCTACCATCTTGGGTCTGGGAAGCCCTGCCACAACCATTTCAGTTCCTTTAGAGAGCCAAGGAGCCATTCCCATGCCATTACCCATTGCTCAGTGTAGTGTGGAGCTGGAGCTGGAGCTGACATCCCTTCCTGGGCATTCAGAGTGTGACAACATCACTGCCGGGCCCGCTCTGCTAACAGCACACACTCAGCAGGGCCTTCCGAGGCAAGTGCTGATCTGTGGATTTGCTTTGCTGGAATGGAACATGCATATGCACATATAGAAGTGAAAGCCACAGCCTTCTGAAATCAGTGGGAGTCCTCCCACTCTTTCCAGGAGGTTTCAGAGCTGTTTAATAGCGTGCTAACTTGTTTTGAGAAAACACGCACGTAAACATCATCATTTCTGCCCTGGGCTTTGCAGATGCATTCTTCCACTCAATGTGACATTTCTCGTGTACAGCACAAATTCCTCAGGTTCCTACCCTTATATTTTTTCTAGTATTCAGCTCAGAAAAACCTAAAATGAGATCATGTGTTTTAGCTGCTACTTCTAGGCAAAAGATTAAAACAATCATAAAATCAGTTTGAGCTGCAGGAGGCTGTTTTTGTCTCCTGACCATGAAAAACTCATCCTGAAGTCTGCCTGTTGGCTGCTGAGTCCCATGTTCTCTTCAATGATCTTTGGAGGATGGACAGATGTCATATTTTGATATAATAAATTGAGCTTTCTAATATATAGAGCTGAAAAGACTGCTTGATAACTTTATAAGATAGGCAATTACATCCACACAGCCATGCTGTGAGAGGCAGATGAATTAATGAAGACATGCTCAAAAATTGCCTTAGCTTTTAATATAAAGATCAAGTAGGAGGAAATTGCCAAATAGATCTCTTATTGAATCTTCTGGGTATGAAATTTTAACTCAGTGGCTGATATCTCTGGTTATTTTTGATCACAACTATTTTCTTCAATATTATATTTGCACAGAACTACACAACTTGATGATTTGCAGAAAGGGAGAATGGACAGAAAGTTAATATTCAGTTCTGTGCCTTTAAGGCTTCAAATGATCACAGATGCAGCAGATAACACAGTGATTTACCTGTGTGAACCTTGTCAGCTCTGTGAAGCTTATAATTATTCAAATTAGAAAAGATTATGGAGTTCACAGAAAGAAAAAATTGCATGAGAGCCTTGAGATTTTGTTTTCCTCGTATTTACTGATAACCCAAACTTTGTCATGTCTAGATTCTTCAACACTGAAATTAAGTGGAAAATAGAATTTGGCAGCTAACTAATGGTTTTGCCATTTGCAAGAAAAATGGCTCTATGTAGGAAAAAAAAATGGTGTTAATAGTTAATGCTCAGCATGCTCAGCAAACCAATTTGGCTTTCAAGTCTGGCATGGCTGGTTTTATATTATACTGATGGATTTTTTGCAGCTAGAACCAGTGTTATTGAAAAATTCATTTTTCTGTGTTTCATAAATATATTAGGCTTTTCCATTTTCTATAATGATAAAGAATAGTATGATTATTTTCAATATTTTGAAAAGTTACACCTATTTCTTATCAAATTAGCAGAGGATAGTTCATCTTTTGTTTTAACATAAAGTCCTTGGAGAAAATGCACATTGGAAGGGTCATTTTCCTAAATGCTTTATACTTTAAATGCTTTGGATCTCAAACCAGCAAAATTATATTAAACATTTCCATGTTTCTATTGCAATGGAAAAACTGCAAGGACTGGAGCTCTGTTTGGAACTACTGTTTGTGCATCAGGATTTAATAAGCAGTAGCTAAGAAATAAAGGACAGAGTGATCCATATGGAGAAAGCAGTCGGTCTCCCCTGTTATTCTCTACTCAGAATAACTCAGAATAACTCGGCAAGCTTTACTCACAAAAGGCAGAAACTATTTCTGCAAAGCCATTCTCTGAGTGCTGTGGCACTTGCAGCAAGAGACCTTGAGCTGGACTATCTGGGGGGGACAGGAATGGGCAAAACTGCTGCTCCTGCAGAAAATCCATGCAGCTCTGCTTGAAGTGCTGCTCCTCCTTGGGAGATGCACTCCCATCTTGCTGCTGATGGGTGTTTCCTCGGTGACAAAGGTGAGGCCTGAGCTATGAAGTCGGCAACCCCGGGCAATCACAGAGAAAAAAGGACTGCTGATAAACAGTGAAACCTGTTGAACCAGTACCCCAGGGAAAGTAAGAGATGGTATCATCAATGGTTCCACAACAACCAAAAATAAAGGATCTGAAACTCAGGTTTTGGCAAATAAATATAGACACAAATACTCTTAAAAGAGGTAAGTCTGTGTTCTCAGACACCTTGAATTAACAAATTCCTTCTCTGTAGGGCTTTGAGGACATAAATACCATCAAGTAATCACTTTTATACAGGTGGGGTTTTCTTTTTGTATTCTTGGAAAGGATGCTTTAGCAAGATCTGACAAGCTGTCTGCAAAGCCAAACACTGAAAACTAAACTTTCAAAGGAAAACATTTCAATGAAAAAACATGCAAGTTTTGACACTCAGTCAAAAAGTTGGAGAGTAGCCAGCATTTTATACTTTACCTAAGTCAAAATCCAAAGACAAAGTCCTGTTCAAGAATTTAACTAAGATTGCTCTGAGACCTCCTTCTAAGGCCATCAGATCCTGTATAAAATGTACTTGTCATTTTCCTAATAGTACTGGAGTGCATTGATCCTTGCAATGACTCAAACACTTATTATGGTAGAGGAAAATCTGAGTTTGGTTCTCCATTATCCTAAAAATGTCTCCTGCTTAGAGCACTAGGATATGGGGAAGAGAGATCATACCTGCTGAAGGTATGAGTGTGACAGAGAGCACAGCGCTGCGAGTTAGTGTGTAAGGGCAGGAGTGGACAAAGAGGTCCTGGCTTCCTTCTCCAGCTGCAGAAATTCAATATGCAAGAATTTACTTGAGAAAACATCATCTCTATTTAATTTTTAAATCACAGAATATGCCAAGTTGGAAGGGACATTTTTTAATTTCTATCAGACTGGTGCTGTGACCACTTCTCTGGGGAGGCTGTTCCAGTGCCCAAACACCCTATGGGTGAAGAAACTTTTTCTAATATCCAAACTAAACCTCCCCTGGCACAGCTTCAGGCCATTCCCTCGGATCCTGTCACTGTCACCACAGAGATCAATGCCTGTCCCTCCTGTTCCCCTTGTGAGGAAGTCGCAGACTGCAATGATGTCTTCTCTCAATCTCCTCTTCTCCAGGTGGGACAGACCAAGTGAGCTCAGCCACTTCTCACACAGCTTCCCCTCAAGGCTCTTCACCACCTTTGTTGCCCTCCTTTGGACACTCTCTAATGGTTTAATGTCTATTTTATATCTTGGCACCCAAAGCTGCCCCAGCACTCCAGGTGAGACCACCCCAGTGCAGAGCAGAGGGGGACAATCCCCTCCCTTGCCCAGCTGGCAATGCTGTGCCTGATGCCCCCCAGGACACCCCAGGCTGGCCCTCCTGGCTGCCAGGGCACTGCTGACTTCAATTCACTTTAATTCCCTCAATAGGGTAGACCTGTTAGATGGGGAAAAAGTGGTGAAGGACACCAAGAAAGCTCGACTTATTTTGAAAAGTGATTTGTGAAGAACCCCACAAGGTTTGACAGTGGAAGCTGATACTCCTGTTATTTGCAGGTGTGGGATTCATCTCTCTGGAGAGAGCTGGCACAGAGATGAAGCTGAGCCTCTCTTACCTGTGAGCCTGCTAGCCCTGCTCCTGAAACAAAGATGCTGGGGTTTTTTGTTGTTGTTTTTCTTCCTCTTGCTTAATGGAGACCAGGTATTATTCTGGGCTGCTTGTTTAGATGCTCAGTTTAAACACCCAATCATTAACTGATTTCTTCAGAAAAAGAAACCAAATAATATTAAAAGCTATGCATTTTCAATAATGGCTCAAACCTGGCAGTCTTAAATTCTGTGAAAGCCAGGGAGATTATTCAATGCATTTAAGGTGAAACAAAATATCACTTTCACAACTGATCTGAAAATCCAAGTAAGTCAAGTGGGGAAAAAAAATCAAAAGGAATCAAAAAGAACAAAACTTCTTTTTTTTTGCCTCAGGATACTTGATAATAGCATCCTATGAGGGATACATAGTGATTTGCAGTAATGATGCAGGAGTCTCTTTTATGCTTATTCCATACGTGAGCAGGACCATGGAAAGTTATGGATCTAACCAAGAGGAGTATAGGCCCACAGGACCAGGCACCTGATCAGCAGTATTTACCTCTCCTCTTTTTGGAGTGTACAAGATTTTGGAGGGGTGGGGTGCAGAGAGGAGGAAAATACTGGAGGAGAAAATACCATAGGACTGGGGAGGTCATCTAAATAAATCATAACTAATGAGGCATCTGCTATTAAAAATAAATCATCATCACTTTGTCACTATCCAATTTCCCATTAAATTAGTTTCTAGATACAACATCAGGTCCAATCTTTTCCTAGAAGCATTGATGCTTTGTTATTGTAAAATGGGAGTGCTGGAAGAATGAAAATGGTCAGTGTGTATTAGTAATCAGACTCAGTAGTCACACTGCTTGAAAAGGTGTTCCTCTTTGTGTGTTGCCATTCCTGCTGGCATTTATGATATACAAAATATAAACCAAACAGTTAACTCCTACCTGTGCATTTTTGACAAGATAGTGGATTCCTCACTTAAGTAAATATTGGTTGACTTTTTAAAACTTGTATACACTGTTAGTAGATAAACAATACTACAACAAAGGCCACCAATCCAAGAATTTCATTGCAATCTAACAATTCTATCTTAATTAAAATATCTCCTTGGAGACAGTTATTTTCCCTCAAAACACTGCTCAGATGTGCTGGATGGCATTATCTTCCTAGTAATAATTTAAGAAAATACTGTCAATATCTTTGTCTTATCAGTTAATCTACTTTGCTTGTTCCCTTGTGTCCTTATTGCAGGTTTCTTATTTCATTTGGAGTTACATTTCACTGAACTATAACAAAGAGTTATATAAAAGGTAGTAACTCAGTTTTATCAGTTGCTGATGTTTGTATAACCAATACATTAGTGGTTCCCTTTCTCAGTGGCAGGGTAGGCTCACTTACAAAAAGAGTTCCTCCAAATTTAAACCAGGCAAAACACAGGTTTGGCCAGTGATATAGGTAGGTTGTACCTTTTTAAGAGTGTAATTGTTGGCATGTGGCAGTTGCAGTAACACTGAGGAAAGGGCATTGCTTGATGAACTGCCCTGGGACTGTCATGTTAGATGGATGATTGAGGGAGTGCTTCTGTCAGGACTTCCTGGCACTCCCTCTCTGAAATGACTGGTTTCAAAAGCCAGCCTTAGACAGCATCCAACTGTGTGCACAATAGATCATCCAGGTATAAGGAAACTCAGTGGGACTGGGACAGGCCAGGAATTGTGTTACAGTTTAGTTGAGACTGGTTTACACTGCCTCATAAACCTGCAGCTTCAGCAGTGCCTGAATTTTCCATCTCAGGGGGAAATGAATTTGCATTGTACCTTACCCACAAAGGGTGATAACCCTACTGAGCAAATAGGTTTTTCCACTTCAGTGTAGCTGCTCACAAATGGGCCTGCTAAACCTTGCTATACCCCTCTGGTCTGATTCACAGTTGATTGTGACCTTTTAAGACCTCTTTTGATAGTCCTCAAGCCCATAGTCATCAGCCATCTGTATTTTAATCCCCAGGCACAGTTCAGCCCAGTGAACTTCCAGAGATGAAGCTGACTGCTTAATTTCTTCTCTGTTTGTCTTACATCTTGTTCAGCATCTAAAAACACATCACAGCTTTAAGATCATGCAAGCACAAGAAATTTGCCAGCTGCAGTCCCACACTTCATTTTCCCTGCATTCTCATTTTCTGCAATTTCTCCACAGCATACAAGACACAGCAGCACACCCATCATTTTCCAGAATACTTTGCTTGACACAGCATGGGAAAATCTTGAGTATACTTTGGTGCTGCACTTTTAAAACACATGAGGGAATGTTGGAAACTTTGGTGTGGGCTCAATTCATGTCACGTGAACTGGTGAGAAATGACCTCTTGTTTGGGGCTAAACATCAGTGAAGACTAAAATTTACGGTTAATTTCTGCAATCCTGTTCTTCTAGTGTATCTAGAGCTTCCCCTTTGACATTCCTGATTCACATTTGGTCAGGTTCAAAGACAAAATCTACATTAGTGAGAAGGGTTATGCTGTAGTTTGCAAGAAGCATGCACTTCATTGCATTGATAAGACAACAAGAAACTCTTCTATGCAATGTGTCAGCTAATTGCCTGGGAGAAGAATTGGCTATTCTACATGAAAAGCAATTGTTACTCTGCAGCTTTAAGAGCCTTAAAATATGAGCATTATTTTCTTTAAATAAGTTATTGAAAATCTTAACAAAAGCATCCTTTACCAGAAGAAATTAAAACTTTAAATTAAATTAAAGGAGCGAAATTTATTCTGAACAGTCACAGAACCAGAAGTCAGTCATGGTCCAGAGCATCAGAAGACTGAGAAAGACATTTTAGAATAGAAGCAAAGTCCTCTTTCTTACAAAGTCAACTTCTACTCACTCTCAGTGACAGACTGGACAAGGCTGTCTTAATCCCAGTGCTGTGTTTTCAAAGGTATGCTCCACCCATAAATGCTTACGTTGAGAGGCACCCAGCAACTCAAAGTGAGAAGCTCTGCTTTTCTTGGCTCTGGACACATTGAAGAAGTTCTTGCCCGCATTGTACAAAATTCCTTCCCAAAACAGGCTGTTCCCTTGGCACTAGTGACATGGAGTTCATCAGGAAATGGAAATTCAGGACCCTTGCCAATTTTTCTTATTTGAACAACTGCTTTAACCATAAATGAAGACAAGAGTGCATATATTACAACTTTTCATTAAAAATTTTTAAACCTGGTATTAGGAAAGTCAACATATTTCACTTTGCTTGAAGTCAGTGTTAATATGAATTTATCTGAGCTACTGAGGTGTATTTAGGAAGCTGTACTTCAAATGCTGAATACCTCTGTTCACTCAAGCTTCCTAGCTGGACAATGTTTTATGTACTCTAGGTTGGGCCATGGTTTTAGTGCAATGCACAGCCTCAGGAGAGACCAGGTGCTGCCATGGGCCAGGTGATCCCATACCGCAGCCCAGTCCATAGGAAAAGCATCCTCGGTGTTGTGGTCTCAGATTAACCAGTGGAAAGCAAATGCATGGATTAGGTTTTCAGAGGAGGGACAACAAATCTTTTCAGAACATGTTACAAATATGCAAATATGGGGAAAATACTGTCTTGAGAGATTTGACTGATCTGTTATTGAAACACAAGTATAAAGCAGCAGCTGAAGCTGCTGGAGAAAACTTCCACATGTGCAGAAGACACCCAACAAACCTCCCTGTTTTACATGGACTGGGCCCCGTGGAGGAGGATTTACCCTCTAGTCCCTACCTCTTTTAGCTGCTGATTTGGACTGTATGAATTAGTCTTGTGTAAAGCAAAACTCGTGGTGCTTCAAGGTTGCAGGTTATTCAGTGAGCCTGGTATGTCAGTGGGAAAATAAATCAGTTCCTGTAAACCAGGAAAATAAAGCACTTAGAAAATCTCTCTGTGAAATTTGGAAGACGACCCACTAAGTTTGATTTGCTTGTTTTGTGCTGCTCCCAGGAGCTTTGTTTTGTTTAGAATTTGGTATTAAGTACTCTAATTGTGACTTTAGATGGGGGCCTTTTTATTTTGCATAATCTTCTCATGGGACTACAGCTGCTAATTTGGTGATTAATTATCCATATTACACACTGTTTATTTGACCATGCCTAGATTAATTTCTCTTTCCAAGCAAATCACATTCAGATATGAATTTGCATATCTTGATTACATTTTAATGCCTTGGCTATCATTGTTTCTTCCCTGGGTATCTCATGAGATTAGAGCAGAGTGCTCAAGCAGGGAATGATGGAATGTCTTAAATGACATTGTGTATCACTGGACAGTCCATGCACATAACTCCATGTTAATGGAAGAAGTGTTCCTTTTACTATCAGAGAGGTTATGACACTTAGACTGCAGATCCTTTGCTAGTTTTGTGGCATTCTTACTTGAGGTGATATGAAGAAAATAGCCCACATATGTTTAGATATTTAGAAGATACTGATGTTCATAGATTTTCACCTACACTCGAGCTTTTCCAAAACTTTTCCACCTTTATAGGAAGAATAAACATATGTAAAGCTTCTCCCTAATTTAACAGTAGAAGTCACTGGTAGAGCATATGTATTTTGAGAACAAGATTCAGCATTCAACATGGAAAACTATTGAATATATTCCAATAAAAAACAGAGAACTGATTTTTTCCTGACATGATTTTCTGAGACAAATTTTTGCAGGGATTGCATTCTAACACAGTTGGAATCTGTGTAAACAACAGGTAAAAATATTTGCTTATTCACAAAAATCTTGCTAAGGATCAGTCTAGTATCCCATCAAACAACTAGGAATTTCTCTTTATAAGGCAAGTTGCTTATTCTGAATAACTACAAGTTATATTTGGAATTATATGTGTCTCTTTTATCTAGTTTTACAACACATGCACTAAGAGGCATTACAGCTAGGTATAGTCTTAAAAATAGAATAACATTTATTGTATAAGGCATGGATTTTTATAGTTCTTATGATTAAAAAGATTGTTCTGCTATGCACATTTGTCTATTTCATCATAACAATGATCTGTACACAATATAAATTACTAACTGCAGTACATCACTGTTGTAATGATAATTAGTTTAATTAGTTTCATCATTCTTTATCAGAAAATTAAGGCAAAAAAATACACTGAGATCTCCAAACTTGTGGTTTCACAGAGGATCACTTGGGAAGGGAGAGGAATGTTAAATGCATTAACTTATAGGAATCATTAACACTAATTCTATTTTATCTCTTCTAAGCTCTCCTCCAACACTGCTTGAATTCAGGAAAAGAAAGCTAGCAAGTAAAACTGTAACTGTTAAAACCTGATAAATCAAACATATTCCTATCTTTTGGAGGGGAGTTATTTGTGTGTTTAGAGCATTTTATCACCATATGAAAGTCAATGACTCCTATCCACAGAACATTTCAAGAAGCATGTCAAAATATTGGGAGTCTGACCCTAAAAACACGTCCCTGTTAAAATCAATTTGGTTATTCATATGAGTGGAGTTTTTCACATGTGTTAGTATTTGCTGTAGCAGACCCTTGACCTTTGGCTTTACGGGAAGACAACACAGTTGTCATGATTTCACAATATAAATAGACACTATTAAAAGACCCAAAGTAACAACATAGGCTTACTGGGATTAAAAACAAAGCATCATAAACATTTATGGGTATCACAGATAAAGGGCAAATTCAAGTTCATGGGAGCTCTGCACATTTTTTGTTTGAAGTCCAAGTTCATGGCTGCGGCTCTCCTCAAGAAACGCCTGCCAACGCTTGTACGCGTATTCCCGTATCAGTTCGATCCTCCTTTTAAAAACAAAACTGTGTTTCGTTGCACAATGAAGATGAAAAACAAATTAAACCAGAATTAATGTTCCTTGGGGAGTGAAAACCAGCTTTGGAAATTGCATACAAACTTTTAATCATTATATTTGAGGTTACAAGACTTTCAAAAGCCAAAGTAACATTTAAAAAAGGAGTGGGTGGGAGGCTGCATCATGAAGCCCCCAAACAAAATAAACAAAGCTGCTGGCAAACCTGATGCCTTTCTCTTTCCAAAACAGTGTTCTTTGTGTTATTGTCCTCAGTGAGGCATGAAGGGTTTGGATGAAATTCTTGCCACATTGAAACCAATTTTAAAAACTATTGATTTTCAGCCAAAATGTCATCCTCTGCATTAAATTAATAGAAAGAAGAGGGAAGAAAATGATACTGAACAGGCCTATAGCACAGGAATGAGAGTTTGCTGAGGGCTGCAGCCACCAGCTGGGGATGCTCTACTGGCCCCCTGGCTTGACCCTGCTGAACAGTGGGTCACCTTGGTCCCCACTGCTGCTGGCATGGCCCAGAGCCTTGCACAACCATGGCAGCTGCTCCAACAAGCAGCAGCTTGTCTTGGCAAGTGTACTTTGCCAGCTTGGGAGGAACAAACAGGGAGGAGGACCCTAATAAAGAGCTTTACTGAACTTGGAAACACTTGGGAAATTGTGCCAGATAAGGCTCTGCATCTTTTCAGCTGACAGCCTCCCTCAAGGCCCCACACGTGCTTGGGCTGGTCCTGGCCAGGGGATACACAACATAAGAGATGCAGTAATGTTCTATACTGCTATCAAACCTATTCCCCCCAGCTGAGAAGAAGCTTCTCAGAAGAATCTTATTCACATTCTTTTCCTACCTGTAAAACACCGAAAGAAAATTGCAATGATAGCTTTCACCATGAAGTCACACTAGTTTAAAAATAAATGGGTCTGAGAGACACTCAGATAAGTGTTTTCCTGTCTGACTTCAAGATAAGAGAGGAGTTTTACTCCCCTTCCAGGTGTAACTCTTCAGATGACCTGGCATATTGGATTTGATCAAGCTATTCTGTGACAAAACTAGGAGGGAGTTCATTAAGAAGGCAATGAAGAAAAAGGTCCATTGTTAAGGGGAAAAGTTGAAGAGGAAAAAAAAGTCCCAACAAAAACAAACCACTCCACCAAACAATTCAAATGTTTGTTTGAGTGAGATATCCTGCATGGAGCCAGTGAATATTGCTCCTTCTGGTGTTATAAATTGGGTGTGTATTTATTACTTGGATGTCTTCCTTAGCATTATGTTTCTTCTGATAACAAAAAAGAAAAATTATAGAAATTACTGTACATGAAAGAAATTATGAATGTTTTTCCAAGTGCCCTGGAACTTTTCATTATCTCTCATAGACTAGGTTGGAAGTACTCCTACTGTATTTTTAAGACATACAGTAAATGTACCTACCTCTAGTGTAGGTACAAGGGTGCTAAATTTGAGTTTAACTACTGCTATTTACAAATCAGCATGATGATAAGCATTAAAAGTCAAAGGCACTTCAATGAAATTCTGCCAAAATTGTATCATGTTTTGTATATTTTACTTAGAAAAATTTCCTTTATACTGCTATTCTGATTATACTCACATAAAACATATGAAATCTTGTATTTATCTCAGCTCACTTCAAGAAAAATTTTGATGGACATCTTTAAAGTCTCCAAATTTCAGTAAATATTAATGTTTGTTGTGTAAGAAAGAGCACTTTTGGGTGGTAGTATCTGTCCACTGCTTTTTTGTATGTTCTTTCACTTTTTAAAGCAATAGCTCGATGTCTAATAAGGTGTTCCTTTGAACTAGCACATACTCTTAGAACCCTTGTAAGCAGTTGTCTCTTGTGTATTAGCTCAGAGGTATTTCAGCAGTTTTGTCATGGCAAGTGGATCTACTAAGGAATGGAAATGTATAAAAACACATGGATGCCATCCTGTGCTAGAGTTCAACTTGCTGGAATCAACCCACATTTGATATGAATTAATCTTTTGAAGAGTTATTCACAAATGGCATATCACAGAATCCCAGAAAGGATCAGGTTGTAAGGGACCACAGGGGGTCCATCTGGTCCAACCTCCCTCAAGCAGGGTCATCCTAGAGCATGTGGCACAAGACTGTGTTCAGACTGTTCTTGAATATCTCCA
>VZRX01019819.1:0-30396 GCA_013398075.1 Notiomystis cincta
GGCGTGGATTGCAGCTCTTACCTGGCGCCCATGCACTCCCACCACCATCCCCACCAGCTCAGCCCCATGGGGCCCTCCTCGGTGCCGGGCCACCACCACCACCACCCGCTGAGCCAGAGCTCGGGCCACCACCACCACCACCACCACCATCACCACCATCAAGGTTACGGCGGCACAGGGCTGCCCCTCAACTCCTCCGACCGCCTGGACTACAAGGAGCCCGCCGCTGCCGCCGCTGCCTCCTGGAAGCTCAACTTCAACTCCCCCGATTGCCTTGACTACAAGGACCAGGCGTCCTGGCGCTTCCAGGTCTTGTGAGGGGCCGACCACCGTCCCTCCAAGCTGCCACTGACCCCCTACCCGGGGACTCCCACCGCTTCCTGGACAGGACTCTGGCTCTTCCTCCTCCTTCTCCTCCCTCTTCGTTAGCAGTGGCGATGCCTTGGGGAGGTCCTGCTGCCCTCATCTCTACTGACTGATATTTATTTGCTTCCTGCTCCACTCCATCAGGTTTATTATAACTATTATTTTTTTAAACGCAACGGAAGAGGNGAAAGGGGGTTAAAAAAAAAAAAAAAGAAAAAATTAAAAAGCCTAGAGTGTCCCCTGCTACCCCCCGGGCAGAGGCGCAGGCTGGCTCCTGCCCTGCCAGTGCCCCCTCAGCTTTGTGCGGGGACCCTCAGCCCCTGCGGGTAGGGAAGCCCCGGCTCGCCAGTCCTGTACAGCCTCTTGCCGCGGGCAGCGGCGGGAATGATGTAAATACTCGGTCCGTTCCAGTGACCACGATTATTTTTAGTTGATGCTGTTGGGTTGGCATTTATCTAGAGTCTAACATGGAACAGAACGTAAAAAACCCCCAATTTTTTAAATTTCCATTTTCTTCCCTAAAAAACGAGTCTTTCCCGCTCTCATGTCCTCCGTCCATCCTCGCGGGCTCTGCACAAGCTTGGGTGTGCCGTCCTGGGGCTGAGGATGAGGACGGAGGCAGCAGCCATGGGAGGTGCCCAGAAGGGAGGCAAAGGGGAAGGGAAAGGCTGCCCAGCTGATCCATAACCTGCAGACCAAAAAACCCAAAACTTTTGGAAAAAAATAATAAAAGGAAAGAAAAAAAAAAGCCGCATAAAAAAGTTTTGGTTTATTTTTTGGGGGGACGATTGCAGGGATAAGCAGCTCTGGTTTGGGGCTGGGGAGGGGGAGTGCACGGCTTTTCGGAGTGTTTTTTGGTTTGGTTTTCGTTTCGGTTGTTTCGAGCCCCTTGTGTCGGTCGGTGCGTTGTGGCGGGTCGGGGCTGCAGCCCTGCGTTTCTGCTTCCCCCGCCGGGGCTGGGGCTTCCCGGCAGCTTTGCCCCGCAGCGGGGACAGGGACAGTGTACGTGTGACTTTTGATGCCGTAACCCCTTCAACTGTAAGGCAATCCCCCTCCTTTCTACCCTCCCACCCCAATAAAATCTAAACTAATAAAAGCAGTGGTGTCCTGTCCTCCTTCCTCCCGCCTCCTCTTCCTCATAAAACTTCCCTGGGGGTAGTGAGGAGCGGGGAAATATTTCTTGGGGGGTCCCAGCAGGATGGGGATGTGTGTGATGAGTTTGCGAGTGCTCTGGAGGGGAGAACCACGGCCATTCTGCAGGTGCGGGCTGGGGACCCACTCTTACGTTAATTGACGCTTAATTCGTTACTGATTTATTGGTGCCCCGTGGTGCTGATGGGACTCACGGCACGGGCAAGCGCTGCCCGAAACAGCAATTTCCACGCCAAGATCTGTGGGGCAGCCCCCAAACTAGGGACCCACGGGCAAGCCTGGGTGCCGGTGGCGGGTTGCGAGGGTCACTCGGACCTCCAGCCGGACCCCTCTCCCTCTGCGCGGGTTCGTCACCTGCGCTTCCAGCCCTGGCTCCCGGCCGTACCATCCTCAGCCGCTGCCGGCTGCGATCCAGCCAGGGAAGGCAGGGGGATGAATTTTTCTTGTGACTATCTCCCTCTCTTCCTCCCCTTCCTTCAGTTGTTGGAAGCTGCCTGTTGGTGCTGAAGCTGTTCCTACTTGCACAGGACCGGGAATGAGTGGACCCGCGGGGCCACTGCTCCCCTGCTTGGGCCATTGGTGTTCTGCTCGGGGAGCATCCCCAAATTCCCATCCTCCTCCCCGTGGTCCTGCATAGTGCCCATTGCATCTGGAAGCTCTGCCGCTGTGACATGTGTCCCCATCCTGGCGTCTCCAGACAGCTCTAGACAGTGGGGAGCGTGGTGGGCTGAGAGGTGTCAGTGCTCCCGCGGCAGCTTTGGGGAGGGTTTCACATCTCCCCTTCGCACCACCTGCCCCCGCTTCCCCGCTCCAGCGTCCTGGTGGAGAGCGAACGGGGCTGGCACTGTGATGCTGCGGTGGGAAAACAGTGGGATCAGCCCCAGGAGCCACTCGCGCATCCCTCCAGGGTCGTGACCATGGCAGAGCCCCGAGGCGGGGGCTGGCCTCCGGCACCCTTCGGTGCAACAGGGAGCTGTGGGAGGGGGCGAGTGACTAAGTCAATGTTAGGGCATTTTTCTTTAAGTGGTTCTTCTCCTTGTTGTCTCCTTCTGTGCATATATATAGGTAGAAGACATGTAAGTATTTTTAAAAAAATATATCTATACCTATAAAATAATTGTTCTCTTCTGCAATCACCAAAGTGTGGCTGTACAGGCAGTTTGAGGGAGAGCCATGTGTGCTGGGTCCAGGTGCACCAGTCTATGCATCCCCAAGCCCTTCCTTTAAGGGGAAAAGTTATCACAGCCCTCCTGGGGCTGGGAAAGAAATCTGCGCTGTGCACAGAATGAAACAGAGTTGCCCTTCCAGATTTAGTGAGCACAAGAGAGATAAGATATAGCAGGTGTATAACACACAATCCCCCAGACACATACCATTTGCCTTCTTTAAACAAAAACTAAGCACACTTCATCGTCCTTATAAACTGTGTTCCACCGTAACTCAGTAAATCAGTGATGCTGAGAGACACAGACAGCAGGGGAGCCTGAATTTTGGTTTTGGTGACGTGGTCCTAAACCTCTGCATCCAGTGCCCCACAGTGGGGCTGGGACAGGGCTCTCTTTTTGGGTGTTGGACTCCAAGGGATGATCATGTCCCTTCACTTTCCCTCGATTTAGGCACCAGAAACACCAGGTGCCACTGATCAGTGGTTTATCCAGCAACTGCCACACTGCATTTTGGGCATTTTCCTGTCCTGGAGCACAGTGTGGAAGCTGAAGCATGTGTTGAAGCTGGCTGCTGAGTGCAGGTGGCTTTGGAGGCACAGAGGAGACCTGGTCCAGATCACATCAAACCATGGCTGTGCCCTCAATGCTTGGCTCCATTTGTTTCAATTATTCTTTCATTCGGTGCTGGCAGAGTGGGCAAGGCTTGACTTTTGCCTGTTGGTGGGCGAGCATGGGCTGGGAAGGGTTGTGCCTGGGTTTGTGGGGATACTCCCTACTTTGCAAACTTCTCCCACTGTGAGCTTCCTGAAGGCTGGAGTAGGCACTGCCACCCTGAGTGTGAGTCATGGCAGGTGAAGGTGGCACAGTGCCTGGTGCCCAGCTCCAGGGGCAGGCGCCAGCAGGATTGCCAAGCTTTTTAGGGCAACCTGGTTCTGAGAGAGCTGCCTACTTGTCTCGTGCCTCACCTCTCCAGCAAGAAGGCTGCTGGGTGCATGGCTACCAGTATTTTTTTTTTTCTGTTTTATTAAAATCACACTTGCTGCTGGAGCATGATGCTGCCAGGGGCCCAGGGGCTGCAGCCACAGTGCCAAGAGCTGGTTCATCCGGCACCAGCCCCATGCAGCTCCTGCCTCTTGCCCTCAGCACAGGAACACCTGCTCCAAAGGCATATGGGGCTGTCCTGCCAGGAACTGAAGGGCCAGGATTTGGGGTGAGTGGGAGGAGGGACAGAGGAGTGAACATTCCCCAGCTTGGGCTGCCCTTAGCTTTTACACCAGTGCTTCAAGATCTGGGATAATCTACGACCTATTTGCTGTTATCAGAGCATTTGCTCTGAGTGGTGTCCCTGCTTTGCTGTTGAACCTCTGCATGTGGCAGGGAGCTGAGACAAGTGATGATGGGGCAGAGGCTCTTAGCAGACAGAGGCTGCACAAGGTTGCTGCTGGGTGGGGTGACCAACCCCTCTTTTGGGTGCAGGACATGCTTTGGGAACTCAGACCATTATGGCCAAGCATGACTTAAATTATTAAAGAATTATAACTAAAAATTATGTTGTAAGTTTCAGAAATTGTGCCCACTAACATGACTTATTACAGTTATTTTGTAGGCTGTCTTCCTGGCAGAGTGCAGAGAAAACAGGTTATTACAGCTGAATAAGGAACCACTGGTTTGTGGTTGTCCCTGCGCTGACCTCCATGTTAGCTAGTTGCTGCTAATTCATACACTTTGAGCAGCAGTTAATGCACATAAAATCCCATGTTGGTTCCAAACTTGTTTTGATTTTGTCAGTGAAAAGTCTGCAGGTGAACCTCCCAGCTGAGGAAGCTGCTGTACTGGAGACCTCTGCTTTCATGTCGCATTGTTGAGCACAAAATGCTGTGGGGAAGGAGGAGGGTGAAAATGGTCACAGGGCTGAAGCCTAAAGGGAAACATCTGCCTATTTCCAGTTAAATCCCTATTCAACACTTTTTTTTTCCCCTGGACAGACAGGATTTTTCCAAGAAAACCATGTGAGGATATTTTTTTATGAAAAATTGCAATTTTAGGAAACAGCATTCTGGACCTTATGTACATTTCTAGTATCACTTCCTGTATATTTTTAAGATGAAATCCTCTTAGCATGCAAAGTAAATAGATTATGATATACTGAAGGATTAAGAATCACTGTCTGGTGTCAGATTAATCCCTCATATAGACCATCACTTGTACTGACAGAAATATGGCTGCAATTCAGCAAAATAGCTGTATGGCAAGGCGATGTGTCGCAGCCTCTTAGGCAGAACAAGCCCCCTGTCACCATGGTCCAGCGCCGTGCCGTGTGTTTTCCAGAAATTCAATTTCAATCCGAGGGACATTAAAGGCACGCTCCTCTACAAGCTCGGCCATCACTGTCTCGGCTCTGCATGGGGAGGTGAGGCAGCAGCTGCTCTGTTTCAAAGCTCTCTTTATTTATTTTTCCCTGTTGAATGTACAAAACTGTACGGGTTGCAACCCCTTCAAACCTCAAACCAAAGTGTCCCCTTCAAAAACATGTGTGGAAGGGTGTAGACTGGGATGAAGTGCCAAAATGGTGCAACCAAATCACCCATCAGGCAGCAGGATTTTCACACACAGGGGGAAATGGACTGTAAATATTTTATTTGGGTAAAAGAAGAATTCTTGTTAATAAAATAATTCTAATGTCTTGCGGGTTTTGTTTTGTTTTGTTTTTTTTTACATTGTGCTTTCATTTTCAGTCAGTTGTACAGATTTGTTCACCACAAAAAAACCAACTCCAAGAAGCTTGCTGGCTTTGGGTTTCAACCACTCAGTAGTCCCCAAAAAGCTCAAGCTTAACTCACACCTGTGCCGATGACAGAGTACAAAATATAAATATCCATGTCCGTATGCTCTGTGCTCCATAAGGAGGTGAGATGATGCTCGCCCCTCTTCACCGCCAGAAAAAAATAGAGAGGGCTGGCACAGGTTATGTTACCTTCTCAGTGCATTTTCTCTTTGTGGTTAGAGGAGGCAGATTAAAATCTGGACTCCAATGGAATGATGCTTAAGACCCTCCGCATCTTTTTTTTCAAGGCAAAATAATGGTTATTCAACTAAGATGATACATCTAGATATGAAAATTGAGAGCACTCTTTGAAAAATGCTGCCGACTGTGAAAGGCTGCTCTTTCACAGAGGTATCCTGAGTGAAGATCATATCTGCTGGTATCTCAATAGGACAGTTTTCAGAGCTTTAAGTGGAAATTCAAATCCGCTTCCAAATGAAGATTGTAAAAACATATAATGTAAAAACATAAAATAGAGAATTACAGACTTTCTCCTGAAAAGCTCATGGATTCATCCAAGAAATCCCACCAAAGTTTTCAGCATTGAGTTTGTACAATAAATGGGGATCAGCAATTACTCGCCTTTTTGACATCTTTGATGAAAATGTCACCAAATTGCCCTCCACAAGCAAACACAGGGCACTTCGTGCACGAATAAGTCCATGTGAACTCAGAAATAATTTGGACGTCTAAGGACAGGATATTTTCTAAGCCTGGTGTTTTGTCATCTGCCAGTGGTCAGGTCCAGGGCTGGCTGGGAGTTCGCCAAAGGACTCCCCATGAACTTCACCACCTCAGTGAGGTTTCCTCTTCTTTACTTTGGCAGCTCAGTCACACCAGCCCAAAGTGGACAATTTGGAGAGACTCACTGTCTCCGGTCTCCTGTGGGGGAAAGACAAGCAGGATCAGGCAGGCTGCAGAGGGAGAGGCACTGAGGGATGGAAACACACACATCAAAATACCACCTCAACCCAGAGAGAAGAGATGATTGCAGACACTGTCCCGGTTTGGCCTGGGAATGAAGGAGGTAGTCCCCAAATGGTGGACTGGTTTATCATTCAAGGTAAGGCATTTTTCATCTGTTTTTAAGCCACTTCACACTCCCCTGCTGCTGCTGCTCCTGGGAAAACCAGGGGCTGCAGCTCCAGGGACCATGCATGGTGTTCCCTGGGATGTGAGGGGCAGGCAGCTGAGGCTCCACCTGCCTTTGAGACCCCTTACCCAGTGCTTAGAAGTTTATTGGCAAAAGTGAAACTTTGGATTTTTGTTACCTTTTAATTAAAACATACTGTGAACAGCAGGAGGCTGGGTTAATGCCAGCACGTGGCCATCCAGGTTTTAAAGTGGGGATGGCATTTTGCATTCCTCACACAATGAAAATGGATGATTTAAGCACAAATCCCCATCCTGCACTCTGTGTCTGTGCAGGGTGGAAGCCCCAGCCCTCTGGTTTTGCAAAGGATGTGGCGATGGGGAGAAGGTATGCCACCAGCAGAGGTTATTTCATAACCCGGGCTAGCGTGCCTGTGAAATGCATGAAATGCTTTGCCTTGGAAAGCGATGTAGTCTAGTGAGTCATTGCTTTCTTTTGAATTACAGATGAGTAGCCAGCCTTTCATGATGCAAAGAAAAAAACTAGGTGTGGAGCTGGAAACAAAGGGAAACGTGTATTTTGCCTGTCTCAGAGGGCAAAACATGCTGGCTGGAGTGGGAAGAGGAGGTGGGCTTGGCCCCAGGAGGTGGCTGTCAGGGCTGTGTCAGGCTGTGGGAGCACTGGTGAGAGTGGACAGGACTCATGTGAGTGACTCCCTGGCTCCTTGACTTGAGGAAAGATTTAAAAAAAATCTCCTAACTCCTGAAGCTTCATAAGGAAACTTTACCAGAGCAGCAGCTCCATCTCATGGTATGTGCACTTCACCACAGAGATAGAGCTCTCCCTCCAAAACAGCACTCCCTCCACAACTTCCCTGCCTCAGCATGGAGGGAGCAGTAAAGTGCAATGGCTCCAAACAAGCTCTGTATGGACACTGAGCTTCCAGCTCATGGCTTGGGTCACCCTTGCAGGGAGATGGTGAGAAGTGGTCCTGACACAATACAACCCCTTGAAAATCCTCAGAGGTATTTTGAAGATGATATGAAAGTGTCCCTGATGTCCCACCCAAACCTGTGCTTGCAACCCAAACCCCACCAGGTTATTCCAGTGTGGAGACATGAAGCACAGTTTCACTACTGAGACTTCTGCCTAGTAAGGCACTTATCTCTTCAAGGAGGTTATGAGGTGCCTTACTTGGTAGCAGCCCTCATGGTGGGGCTGTGTGTATAGGTGGCTTCAAGCTTTCTGTGGGCTCTTCTTGCTTTCCAAACAACACTTGTTGGAGGCTTCAAAAAGTATGATTTTTTTTTTCAGTAAAGCCCTGAGGAGCTTCAGTGGCTGAAGGTAAGGAATGGGTGGCTCTTTTGTCCCTAGAGCTATGTCAGGGCTTTATGCAGGGGAGTTTCTGCTGGTGGCTGCTCTGGGAATCAAGAGTAGGCTGGAAGGTGAATGCAGGCTGGAAAAAGACCCCACACCATGTTTGACGATGTCAGAGTTCAAGGCTGTTTGGGTAGGTCCCTGTTGCTCAAGGTACAGGGTGCAGACTGCATCAGGTGGGTGTCTGACCTGGGTTTGTGATTTGTGCCTCTGTCTGGGGAGAGGTGAACAAGAATCCATCTCTACCGACCTACCTACTGGATTTTTAAAAAAATACTTTTAAAAAAAATCCTATTTGCAAACCTCTCTGGTCACACTAAAGCAGACCTGGTGGTGTCGCATGGGAAGCCTGTGATGTGGCATGAAGCTTGTAGAAGTACTTAATGCTAATCAAAGGCTGAAGAGTGGTAATGACTGGAACCTTCCTCTGAGATCTGCATCTTTTCTTCTGTAGCACCCTGTCAATAAAAGACGCCGTAATAATCTGATGAGAGTTGATTTTCATTGTGCAGGAAGAGAGCTGTCCAGGAACAGGGGCAGCCAGCACTGCAGTGCTGCTCCCTATGGTAATGAGCTGCTAGTCCTCCAGAGAAGAAAAACATGAATATCCTGACAGGAGAGCATCTACTTGTGCCCTGGAGAGTTCAGATTGTGGGGCTTTTCATGGTAATGATGTGGTCCTGCTCTGGCAGGTGAAGGGAGGAGCGGTATGGGAAGGCACACCCTGTAATTGAAAAGCCACTAAGTCATCTCAGACCTGCAGGGATAGCAGGATGGAGGCAGTGGTTTGCTCTGTCTCCACAGGTCTGATGCAGAACACAGGATCCTTCTACTCTCCTGGAGTGGGAAATACAGAGAAACCTCTTCCCCGCGCTGCTGTATTGCTCCCAGGAGGCTACACTTTTTCTCCTGAGATTATTCTCAAGGGCATGATGAAGGTGGGAAAGGATGAGAGTGGGAGAGAGGAGAATAAACAAAGGAGCCCCGGGAAATTATTTTAAACACCTGTTTTATTCAGATGAAGACTGCCTGGTTCTAGGCTGCAGGAATGACTGTGTGGAAGGACATGCCTGTTGTTAGGATCCATAGGTATTACTCCTTTTCAGCGGGAATGCCTTGTTTCCCTCAAATAGCATAATATAAAACCATTCTGGCTGATAGGTATTCAGCTGAGGGATAATATATTAAAAATATAATTTGGTAGCCATAAGGAGCCACTGGCTTCAGCATCTTAAATTGCCCTGTAGAAGATCAGTCTCTGGTCCAGGAACAAGAGAGCAGTTGAGACTAACATTTTCCAAAGGGTCTTGTTTTTACTAAGGTAGGTGACCAGGGTGCTTGGAGCCTTGATTTCACAGATTCAAGTCAGCGTGCCGCTAAATGGAAACTTTGAACTAACCTACACAGTTGCTCAAGATTATCAAATCCCAGAATAATGCAGACCAGGAGGGACCTCCGGGACCACCCTGCTCCGAGCAGCAAGGCTAGGCTAGGTCTCAAGCAGTATGGTCCCCCAGGCCACCCTAATCTCACCTCCATCCTTTCCAGGAAGACAGGATGGAACACGAACACCAAATTCTTGCCACTCCAAATATTGTGGATGGGATGCTCAAATTATCATTTGCTTCAACCATATTGCCTGAGGAGCTATACCCACAGAAGCCATGCACAGGGCAAGGAAGGCTGCAGTTTATCTTCCAGCTTATTCCTCCAGCATCTGTCTTCATCTCCACCTTCATGCTCAGTGGTGGGATCCTCTGACCAGCCCAAAACCAGTTGGCCAAAGCCACATAGTCTGCATTTGTCCTACTGCCAGCTGAGAACCTTTCAGCAGCCCTTGCCTATCATCACCCTCGCCCACCATCACCCTCACCCTCACACCAAGGTGCTGCAGGCAGGACACAAGTGACCTGTGCTAGTGCTGGAGGGACACAGGTGACCCCCATGGTAGCTCAATTTTGCCTCTGAGCCACTTCTAATGCTTTCCCCCAGAAACAAATCGTGTTCAACAGCTTGAGCACGGCTTGGCTGTGTGACAGCCAGCTGCTCTGGCAGGTCACTGGGAACAGTTTGTTGCATGATCTCTACAGTTTCAGGGAGGAGAAGCTTCCTCATAGATGAGAGCAGCAGAGAGCGAGGAGTTTGCGTGCTGTGATGCACCTATGGAAGACAGGTCCGTGTCAGATCCATCCCTGCTGAGGCCTCTGTGGCCATTTGTGCTGGGAATAGGTCACCTCTGGCTCCAGCCTTCCCCCAACAAACTGGCAAAGGAGGACAAAACAAATCCTCCAGCTCACAGCTGCAGGGATCTTCCTGCAGAATTGCCTGTGCAAGAAGGGCCGGGTTTTGGGTGTGCTCCCCTTGGGTGGCACCAAGCCCAGTATTGTGCGAGCTCCCGCTGAAGCAACAAGCGGGAAGTGGTGTCAGGGGGATGCAGCCTGGGGAAGCATGGGGGTGAAAGTGGGACCTCAGGAATGGGCTGTCCATCATGCAGCAGGCTGGTGGTGGTGACCAGGGGAAAAGCTGCTGATGGTGGGTTTGAGTGGGATTTGGAATGGGTTGAACTAAAGCCATAGGTCGGTCCAGCTAGAAGGATCTGCTCTGATTTGCTGGGTGCTGGTTCCTGTGCTGGTACTCAGCTGCTGCAAGACTTCTGAATTTCCACATGCCATTAAAAGTCAGGACAAAATGTTGATGGAAACGTTTTCTCAGAAGCATAAAGTTAGTGTTACATGGATGGCTGTTCTTCTCCAAAAATCTTAGTGTGTACTACAGGCTCTCCTTACCCTGCCAGCCATCTTCCTCTGCAGCCCATGGCTGCTGCCTTCCTTCCCAGGGTCCAGAGCAGCTCAGATGGAGGTGCCCCATCTGCCTGTGCACAAGCAGCTCTGTGATGTGTGCTGAAATCAGAACACCTCCCAGGTCACACAGGTCACACTTTGACCCACCAGCTTTTAGCAACGGTGACCACTCAGCTGCAGTAACTTTTTGGAACCAAAGAATACTTTAACCACTCCCTTGGGTAAGTCCTTAACGATGTGATGGCAAAGCTTTCTTTTGTGCATCACTCTCCTTACACAGTCTGAATGTTTGGGCTTGTGGATTTGTTATAGTCCAGAGATTTCAAATTAACTTCTCAGTTTATTAATTCAACTGCTTATGTGAAGGCAAGGAGATCTTCCACACAGCTCAGGGAAGGAACAGTTAACTGCTGGCTTACCCAACTGCAAACCTAGGGATCCCACCAATGTCTCCAGACCGTCACTGCTGCTGTGCTTTACTTTACTTTCTGTCCTGAGGCCACCAAAATCATCCAAAGGCCAATGGGGAGGTCCTGGAGATGAGGATTTCCCACTGGTGAGACCCTGGCATGGTGAACTCTGGCACCTGGTCCCCAGCCTCTGCCCATCCTCCACCCAGTGCAAATGCACAGGGGCCTGCAGGAAGCTGCAGAGGTGGGGCCACTGTGTATTCTTCCTCAGTGCTTCAGGACTGGTAGAACAGCTCTTAGAACACAATTTTACTTGGCACAGCCTGGTTTTGCAATGAAAGAAATAAATAAGTGCCATCCTGCTCTGCTGGGAGGTTGAAGTGTTTCCTTTCTTTTTTTTTTTTAATGATCTGTTTGCACTGAGGCCAAACACTGAATACTTTGGCCTCAAAAATAAAAGTTTAAACAGGAATGGTAATTGGGAGGAGGCNTTTTTTTTTTTAATGATCTGTTTGCACTGAGGCCAAACACTGAATACTTTGGCCTCAAAAATAAAAGTTTAAACAGGAATGGTAATTGGGAGGAGGCTAAAACACAGGCGCTCTTGTGCCTTCATCCATGCTGCCACGAGATTTATTTTATCATTTGTTATATTTTATTCTATACTTCAAGTTTAGTTTTTCCTTTAAAGTAGAACTGAGAACGTGCATTGCTGCTGCGTGCTGCTGACTCACCAGCTCTGTAGTGAGGCTTGCCCTGTATCTGTGCCTTATGTGAATCCCCACTGACTCCCAGGGCCCCCAGCACCCCAAACCAGGCTGGGAAGGAATGTACCCATGGCAGGTGAAGGATCCGGGGGACAGGGTGGGGTTTCCCCACCCACACGGAAGTGTTCTCCTCCTCTCCCTCCCCAGTGAGCTTTCTGCAGGCTGGAAGTGTGCGAGCCAGTGTGGGAGAGGGAGGAGGACACAGGCCTGGAGGCTGGCAGCGTGGGAAGGGAATGGACCACCTCTATTGGCAGCTTCTCACCGTTAAATCAGTTCAGAGTTATAATGAAACCATAGGGTAGCATCTCACTCCTCTTCCCTGCAATCTTCCTCTTGGAAGTGCCAATCCAAGCGCTGGTTAGCTCACGTAAGACAAACATGGATGGAGGATGAGACTTTTATGTGCTGTGCTCAACACAAAGCAGCAGGTGAAGCCCTACTCTAGCAGAACCATACAGGAGCATTTCTACCAATTCCAGCAAGAGCCCTGCAGGCAGACAGCTTGCAGGGACAGGCTTGGGGAGTTTCAGGAAGCTTCAAAATAGAGTAAATAATAATAAGCAGAACTAAAATAATAAATCAGAAATGGGTTACCTGCTCTGAAGGAATGGCTCTCCTATTTCCTTCAAGAAAAAAAAAAAAACAAAACACAACAGAAACACTCACCATGTTATTTACATTCCATTTAACTCACTGAAAAACCCAAACAAACAGAGGTATTAGGTAACTTTCACTTTTTTTTTTATAAAACAAAGCTATTTTATATCATGTTATTCAATGGATGAATTAAAATACCTAATATATTGCTTATACAAGTCTATACACGCAGGATATGTATATTCCCTCACACACCACAACAAGTTAAAGCAACCCTGATTTTTGTGGATGAGGCAGTGTGGAGATGCAAGGCCAGCAGCAGATCGGGGATCCCATCAAGTCCCAGCTCGGTGGAGAGCTGTTGCAGGACTGGGATGGGCAGTCTGGGACACTTGTGGCTGTAGGACACCTCTCTCCCTGCAGTGGGGCAGCTCCGGGGTGGTTTGGCTTGGCACAGGCTGCCTGCCTGAGTGCTCATGTCCTGTCTTGGGAGGGCTGCGTGCTGCCAGATTGCTGCAGGAGCTGCTTCAGGATGAGGCTTCATGTTACAGCTTGAGCCGAGTTAACAGCTGCCAAGATCAAAAAGAAGTCCTGCTGCAGGCAGCGGCCTTCTGCCCCTTGCTTGGTGCTGTCTGTGGTGTCTTCTAATCCCCACACAGGGCAGGACGCTTCATGGGATGGACAAAAGCCCAAGGGAAAGAAAACTAACAACTTTTTTTGGGCTGGGTTAATGCGCTGTCGGCTCCCTGCATGCTCCCACGAATGTGGGTGGAAGAAGGTGGCGAGGGGGCAGCAGCACTGTCCCACTGTGACGGTGGCAAGCTGCTAGTTCAGCCTCACTGCAAGGTGGAAGTGTATCCATAACCGGCTTGTTTGAAAAGATCCCTGCCTGGCCTCCCCGTGCCTGGAGACTGGCTCTGTTCCTACCCACCTGTCATTACAGCGATGGGACACCTGGACAGGGCAGGAGATAAAAATCCTCGTCTCGCCCCTTGTGCAAACACTCTGACCTATCCCTGCCTGGCTGCCTTCACGGGACAACCCTTTAATCACGACCTTCTCGTGCGGGACTGCTCCTCTGCTGGACTGCTGCACTCCCAGGCTCTGCTGCGACGGGAATGCCAAGCACTGCCGAAGGAAGGCAGCCGCCTTCGCTTCCTCCAGAGCTCCCGAAGCAGAAGCCCTGTGCGCTGCTGCTTCCCAAGCCATGGAAGCGGGGAGGCTCTGCTGCTCTGTGCAGGAGCCAGCAGCAGCAGAGCCACAACAGCTGAGAGGAACAAATCCTGCCTGTTTTTGTTAAACCAGGGATACTGCTGCAAGATAAGGAGATTCAGGTGATTGGTTGACTTATTCTACTTTCCTTGAGCCAGTAGCTGAGTCCTGCCTCTCCCTGCTAGGAATGCACAAACCAAGCTCATACTGCAATGCCACTGCCTTGTTTTTCCTCCTGGACACAAATGAATTTTCAAGATATGAATTATCAATATTTCTAGCTTCATCCCCCTGTGCATATTTGAAAGAGACTTGTTCACTTACCTTCCTGGCTGCTGGAAAAGGTTTTCCTGATCAGGGAGGTGGTGCGGCCATCTGCTCCATGCTCAGTGTCCTCTGCCTGTCTGCAGCTGGTGGGTCTTGGATAACAAAACAGAAGTGATAGAAGGGGAGGGAGCAATGACTGCAGAGTTGGGGAGACACTGCAGAGCAGAGCAAAGCTGGTTTGTTTGTTTTCTATCTTTTCAAGTGTACAGCAGCCTGTGTAATTTCCTGGCTACGAACTGCAGCTCTTTTCTATCAGATGCCAGTAGGTTTGTTGACTGAGCATCTCTAGGATGGCTCATTTGGCCGTGCAGACACTCTAACACTGTCCTGTCATTCAAAGATGAGGCATAAAGCTGGTGGTTTTTGGAGCAATTACAGTTTTGTTAAGCAGGACAAGCTGAGGATGTGCAACACACATAGCAGGCACCAGCACTGTTGGCAGCCCTGCATGGAAGAAGTAGGACAGGTGCCAGGAGAGGAGGATATCAGACCCAAAATACAGCACTGATTTTCTGTAATTTTTGTCCCTATGCCCCTTTCATCACTGAAATCCAAGTTGTGAAGGAGGTGCAGGGAGGAAAGCACCAGCTATGTGTTATGGAAAATGCAGATGGATTTGTGGGTTTTTTTTGTGTGGTTTTGGTTTTTTTTTTTTTTTGTTTGTTTTGGTTTTTTTTGCTAGTCTTGGTTTCTTCACTCGTCGTTAATTTCTGCTTACACAGGCATGTGGAAAGGCAATCCATTACTCAGTGCAGTGGAACTGGAAACCTGGAAGCCATGTTGTGCCATCTTGGCTTGCTGACTCGCTGCTTGTCCTGCCATCCACAACCTGCCAAGCACTCAGTGAAGTCCATGGGAGCATTGCTTTCATCAAGAACGAGTCAAGTAGTGAAAATAAACTAAACATCCAGTGCCAGGCCAATTGGGAACTAACTCCTCTGGGAGGATTCTCATCATTTGGGTAGCTTCTACCCCTCTGTGGATGTAGTCACATTTGACCCAAGTAGCGTTTTACTTTCAGGTACAACAGTGGTGTAGCTGTGAGAGTAAAAATGGGAATGCTTTTATGCAGCACCCAATTTCTCCACTGCTACAGCGCAAAATCTCGCTCAGCTTTGATAATACAAATAATACATTCCAGGCAAAAAAAGCCCTTTATTACTGAGAACATAAATAATTAAAGAAAAAGTTCAGATTTTCCCTGTGCCTTTGTCTTCCCACTACCAGTGGGACGACAGCTATGCAAGCAGCTGGGCATACATAAAGCAAATAAAAGCACCTCTCCTCATCAGCTTTCTCGGGACATTTTTAAGCTGCAGTAATGCAACTCTCTCATCACACTAAGCTTTATTGGTTCAGTATAAGAAACTTCATTTGAGACCAGATTATGCTGGTTGCAAAAGCGGGGGGATTCTTCTGCTCTTCGACCCCATTATCTCCTCTGTAGTGTCTTGATCAGCTTTCTTACACATAGCCTTGGATTCTGCCGAGACCCACAAACTGCTTTTTTGGCTGCCAAATTGCCATAACCCTTCTATTTTTATATTTTAAAAGAACTTAAACCCCTCCATCCTCTTTGGATGTGTCCTTAAAATTGACCAGTACTGGGAGGATTTCATGTATATCCGAAGGCTTAGAAGAAGATGTTACCTCTACTGAGCTTCTAGTTTTACAGTCAACAGACATGAAAAGCCCAGCGGGGATAAAAGGAACTTAACCAGTTCTGTCTAATGCATATAAATCTACCTAAGAGCTCAAGGCACTGGAAGTACTCAATGCACTACATTTATCTGAGTCTAAGATACAGAAATGGGTCTTCAGCCCACATGCCACATGTCCCATTTTGATGCCAAGTTAATATGAATTAAGAGACGAATAAAGAAGAGATGAATAAAGAAGGTCAGTCTGGGCTGGGCCAAGTTGAATCAATGTAAAATAATTGTCAGTATTTTCTGTCAGCAACGCTGATTTATCTTGGCTCGGGATTATCAGTGCTATAGATTATAAAATGTTTTCAGTGGAACAGTTGGCAGACATTTTATTGATTTTTCTTTGTTTTGCGAATGCTGGAAAAATTTCCATTAAGTATACACGCCATTCATGTGATGAAGCCAAATTGCTTTTTCAAACTTTTCTTTCTTCAAGTGTGCTAATGCGTTAATACATTAGCAATCTAATTTAATCAAGAGGACCTTTGTCTGGAATCAAGAGACCATGGAGCACCTCGATGCATCTCGAGCACTTATGGGCTAAGAAGAGTTAATTTTGTATTTTCAAGGTGCAGTATGCATACTGACTGATTAATTTGCCCCTCTGAATTTGGTAATGTATTATCTCAGTTTTACAGATGTAGAAATTGAGAGTGCAACTTTGCACAACACCATCTATATCTGCCTGCTGTTGTTTTCTTGAGGCACATGAAGCTCCTGGGCTGAGCAGTGGCAAAGAATGAGAAAGAAAAGAAGGACGACAAGGAAAGAGAGGGAAAGCTGCAGCAACCAGGCAGGAAGAGCAGTGCTGAGCTGCTGGATCCCACTTCTGACATGAATTTCCTCCACCAAACCCACACCCCTGCATCACACCTACTAATAGAGTTAATTAGGAACTGAAAACTGCTCAGGAGGATAGAGCAGCTGGTAGGATTACACCTGGACCTGGCAGATGTTATTCCTCAACCTATATTCCTGCTATTTTAAGACTGAGTTTACTTCCTGGTTAAGAAGACTTTTGAAACAGGTGGAAGAACAAACAGAAGTGCCATAATGGTGATGAACTCTTATTTTGATTGCATGGAACAATGAAGTAGGAGTAAGAAATCCATTTAATGTTTTTTATGTGACACACAAAAGGGGATGCTAGGGGATAACTCCAATTCTCTTCCTCTATGCTGATTTAATAACCAACATACGCAGATCTGAAAGATGCTGTTAACACTTCCTTGAGGTTTGGTCAGTGATGCTGCAGATTCAAAATATACAGATATGCTCATGAGCTTAAATAAAAACCTCGTACAGAAGTAGGAATATGTGTACTTCTAAAGTACATAATCAACAAGAAAGTTTTACAATAAAAATCACTGTAATGATAAACATTTTGGCCTTCTATCCTAATCACTTGTATTAAAATAATAGATAGCCTGATTAAAATGGAAGTAATTCTGGTTTGGGGGATGGGGACTAGGTAGATGGATAATGAGCTAAAAATCCCTCTGACCCAGCTTCACACACATCCTGATACTGCCAACAAATACAAGATATTGAAGCCCACAACACGTTATGATAAGGAAAGAGAATGACACACTGATGGGGAGGAAACCCACACTGCAGCTACCAAGACCAGTAACACAGGAGTGAGTGCAGTCACAGCTCTGTGTGACTCTGGTGCCAAACTCTGACATGGTTACAGGCACTCACTCACTGGCTGACTCATCCAGAAATAAGCTGTCTCACAGTCAGTTGATCAGTTCCTTTATGTGGCTGAGAGGATCAACATGCTACCTTGGTCCTCTGAACAGGAGCATCCAAAATATTCTCAAGCACAGGCTTCTCCTGCAGGGTTGTGCTGATCAAAACATTTTCATAAACTGATAACAAGAATAATGGGAGGACAAGAACAGCCAGGCTGTAACATAACTGACACTTGGAAGGAGAGAAGGCAATGGTCAATGCCAAACATAAGCCAGAGGTGAGATCTTTATCTTATAAAATTATTCACTGGACTGTGCAATGTTGGTGGTGTTTAACTGTCTTTTTTATCTTAGGGTGGAAGAAATCAGGCAGCAAATGAAATTCTGCTTTCTGGAATGTTGTCCTGAATTTTTTACTGTCCATAACTTTTTTTGTGTGTGTGTATGGCTCAGAAAGCTGACTACAGCTCTTCACTGGCAGTAACACCACTGCTGCTTCCATAAAACATCATGGACTTAAATCAAAAATAAGCTCTCAAAGAAATAAACCCTTGAGATTGTTTTATGAATGATTATTTTGTTTCCTTTTCTGTCTGTTTTTTGTCCCTGTCTTTACCTCAGACTATGGCTTTCCTGGTTAAGCAAAGGAGATGACAATGTGAAGAGTTAGCTGAAGTGTTTTTTTAACCACACAGTCTGAAAACTGGGCTCCAGTTACACATATGCAGATGTCAAACTCCCTGAAGGGCATCAAAACCAAGGTTTATTAGGCAAGTGAAACATAAGTGTCTTCACAGGGCCCTTGCTTGGGACTTCTGCCTAGGTGTAACTCATGAGATACGCCTCAGCTGTCCCAAGAGCTGAAATACAAGGAAGAAAGAAGTATGTGCTGGAGATGACTTCGCAGAAAGTTGAGTGAAATGCAGATTTGGGACAGCATCTAGGACTGAGATGGGTGGTTGTGTTAGAAATGCAGTAATGTAGTAATTAGTGTGACTAGCTGGTACAAAGATGTAAAGCCAAGGCAGATAACAAAAGACTCTAAAAGAAGAAAGAACAGCCATTGGATACTCTTGCTCAACAACTGCAAAGTCCTGGTGTGGTGTCTTACAGGAACTTAAAGAACCACTGCTACCCAGAAGAAGCCAATTACAAACCTGGAAATCTCTGGTAATGCTGGAGTATCTGGGACAGAGAGATGAAACATTGCAATGACCGCAGAACAGAGAATAGCCCTATTTATGTAGGCTCCTAACACTCAAACTTCCTTTCTTTATAGACCTTTCTTCACATGAAGAAGTCTGATGCAGACTTGGCAGGAGATGCATTGTAGAAGAGCAACTCTGTGAAACTGGAGGCAAACCAAGCCACAGTTGGGTGCTTGTAACCATCTGTGGCTTTCTTTAAGCACAGGGATGAAGTTGTTGGAGTCACCTGTGCCTCAGCACAGCTAGCTGGTGTTGTCACAGGGAGTGCCTTCGAAACCTAAATTCTTGTTGTCAGGTTTCAAGCAGCTGTGGCCAGCCAGGAGAGCCGTGAGAAGTTTTCTTCCATAACATTGTAAGTAGCCACCAAAATCTCCAGCTTCTCCCAGCGGAGGTCATTGGCACCTCCAGGTGTCTGCAGGCGGAGGAGCTGGTGCATGGGTGGGAGCTTTCTTTGTGCTCCCCAACCAAAAGCCTTGGGAAATCCCAGCCATTTATGCAGCTCTGGTGATCACAAGGAACCACTCCTAAGGCTCAGCAGCTTATGGTCATCCACCTGGGTAGGTGCAGGCAAACGTGGTCAGGCGGGGGAGCCCAGGAGTTGGGGCAAAGTTGAACTCTCAGTGTCTCTCCCGAGACGCGGCTGCCAGAGATGTGTGAGTCATAGCAACCTCCGAAAGTGAAGAGGTGAGCGGAAGGGAGGGAGGGAGGGCAGCGTGTTTGTACCTTGGGATCAGAGGCGTGTTGGGATTAGTCTCTGCTCTGGTGCGCTGCTAAAGGAGCTCCTTTTATCAGAGCACTTGGAGAGCCCTCTGGAGACGATGCAGTCGCCAGCATGGAGACTGTCCTTATAATTTGCCTATATCAATATGGTGGTACTGTCATCCCAGAAGTTAAGAAGGAATAACTGTGCACTGTATTTTTGAAGGCAGGCCCCACCTCCAAACCCGCTGACAGCTCAGAAAGCCTTAGAGCATGTCCCGTACCCTAAAAATTGTAGTGAATGTATAAAACAAATACTTTGTTCATGGTGTGCAGCTGGTAAAATGGATATAACACTGAATACTGAAAAAGCTCAACGCCCTCATGTGAGAGGAGACAGAAAACTAGCTAACATACAAATTTCCAGAAAGAGAGGGAAAGGTGTGCTTTGCCCCCATGATCTGTGTGTTCAGCACAGTTATGTACAAATGGTTGGGATGAATGCAATGTGGAAGTTCAATATCATACACCAGAGTTACTAAAAACATTCCTACATACAATAGGCATGGAAAATAAAAATAAGTCTATATACCACATATCTATATACTCACTGGGAACAAATAACTGTTCTTTTCTATCAAGAATGCAAGAAGAAAAATAAGAGAAAAAAATGCTTTCTGAATCTTTGCAGAAGAGCTGTTTCTTTTTCATTTCCCATCCCTTGCAAGGTGGTGTGCAGGTTTACTAGCAACAGAAGCATTGGAAAAAACCCCAATCGTCAGAACTGTTGTTTCTCTCATAGCTAAGTTCGAGGTTTTAATCAGCTTCAGAACAAGGGCATTCTCAAAAGATTTTCCCAGGGATTTTGATCACAGGCTAGTGATATGCTTACAGAAATCTGCAAAGATCGTGTCAGGTTTTTAAAAGTTCTGTTCACCACCTGCAACTGTTAATTTGCTGCATCTGCATTGCTGTATTTCTCTTTTCTCCACATTCAATGAGCAAGACTGCCTTTGCCCAGATAGTTTAATTTGAAAATGGTTGTGCTAGTGTGTGTTAAAAGCCAGCAAACTGTGTTTCTGGAGGTTTCTTCATGTCTGTGTCATGTCCTTCAGGCTTCCAGGTTTTTCTTAGTTCCTCCTTAGTGTCTTAATGTTTTATTCTGTTTACAGTCACGATACAGACAACAACTGCAGTGGTCAGGAAGGTTCAGAATATCAAACATTTCAGAACTATTCACAACTCACCTGTGGGAGCAGCTCTGCACTGGCAGTCTGTCAGCAGGGCCAGGAGCAGGTAGGTTGCACCCTCCTCCCTGCTCTGGAAATTGCTCAGGGAAAGCTTCACAAGCTTCGTCTGACTGCCCCAGAAGTTCTGTTAAGATCAATCAAGACATGGTATCACACTTAGTTTGAAAATACCAACCAAACTGCCAACTGTTTGCCTTGGATGTCCATAAGGATGTGAGTGTCGTCTCTTGCAAGGGATGAAATTGAATGGAAACCTGTGTGCTTCTGGAGCTTTCACCCTTGGCTTTTCCCTTGAAGAGGAGACCAAGTAGCCAATGACCAGCAACAAGAAACAGGTCCAAGAGGTTTTGAAAGACAGGGACTGAGTGTGTATTTGCCACACTTAGCAAGGAGGAAATGCCTTCTCTAAATTGTCGACTACAGAAGGTCCAGCTGGCTGCCACAGGCTATTGCACACGAGCATTTCCCTGTTGCCATAGGGATCAAAGTCTTATCAATTGGACTAGTTCCCCAGAGATGTATGTGTAACTCCTTCCTTTAAAAATAAAGACTTCCCTTAGCTTTGTTCTAAAATGTTTTGGTTCCCAATCAAGACCTTAAGTCTTCAGTAGGTAAAGAATGGGAATCCAATTCACAAGTTCCAGTCTGAGTCCTTTGGTAAAGGAAATTTTTAAAAAATATCTGAACCACTTAAAAATATAGAGGAAGAATTGCATATTCTAAGTGTGAGACTTAAAATAAATAAATAAAAAATTTAATCAAACTGCAGGCTAGCAGAGCTTAGATTAAGGAAAAAAAATCTGTTACAGATAAAGACTTTAAAAGATTTTTCTCTAAATTGTAAGACTCTTTTGAATTTTTTCCTCTTCTAATCCTGTTTTGCCCCCCTTGTTCTCTGCCTTCTTGGATCCTGTATAAACTAATCTGCATGATAGCCATGGTGGCACCGTGGGCGGTGGGGAGGCTGTAACACCCTGGTGAGTGTTGCCACGCTGCTGGTTTACATTTTGTCTGGAGACCCAGAACGCTCACCGGCTGAGGAGGGCAAATCTCCTCGTAAGCGCTTCTGAACCTCCGAGTCCTAAAAATCCAATGCCATAGGATTGCTGTGGACTATTCTTTCTATTCATGCCACCTAAATATTACTGGCATCTGTGGTGTGAGGGAGGGTGAAATGTGGCAAGGTTTGGCTTTCCCAGATAGTTGATATTGTCTGTCTGTCTGTGCTGCTGGTTCCCACATGTGGAGCAATGTGGGGAATAGCTGAAAATGGCCAACTCAGTTGAAGGCAGCACAGCTCAAGCATGCACACCACACTAAAATAAATAAAGGTGCTAAACCAGCACTGGTGCAATTTCTCCTCCACCTTGATTAAAAAAATCCAAAGGGAAATAAAAGCAGAGGAGAAAAGAGGTGTATGGGCAATGCTTTACATCTCAGAAACTCAATTATGGGGCAAGAAAGGAGGGTTTCTCTGGAGATCTCTTCTTGGAGCCTTGCAGAATAAGAAGCCAAGAGAAGGAGAGGAACAATATTGAGAATTTATAAAGGTTTGTGAGAAGCTGCTTTTCCTATACATTAAGAACTCTGGGAAAGGGCTTAAACAAAATTCCTGTTGATGGGGAAAAAGTGATTAGGCAAAATCCCTTGCAGGTCTTGTGGCACAAACTTTGACAGCCTCTGCTTGGGAACACAGCTCTCATTGCTGTGGTCCTACCTGGAACTGAGTCTTTGGTCTTCAAGAGCCTCCATCTTCACTTGGCCAGAGTTTGTTAAGAAACAGAATATTTAACCTTTTAATTTGTAAAATGTCAAAGCTCACATGTACAGTGTGAGTCAAGCAGCTGTAATTAATTTTTCTTTTCTCTTTTTTTCTTTTTTCAGTTACTCAGTAACATCTAAGGCCTACATAACTAACCTCTCTAAAGCTACAAACTTTCACCAATATATCATGTCCATGACTTCTCTTGAGCCATCACTCCTGAGGCTGACCCAGCTCCAAGGAATGAGGACATTTCAGAACATAAAACCCTAAGAGATGCTGAAAGGGTAGCGTGCATTGAGAAAAGAAACAAATTAAAATTGGGTCAACTTTGTCTTGATCTCTGTTCATCACACTGCTGATTTGTGTTTTCTTGTCCCTGCTGAGAACCCAAGCCTAGTAAATCCCAGTCCTCACACCAGGCACTTCAGTGTAACCCATGCACGTGCTCCAGGTAGTACCCAGCAGCTTTTTAACATGGAGTGGGCTACAATTTGGATGTATAGAGTCCTTATGTGCCACATTTCTAATATATGAATACTATGAACAATTAATAATAGCCTGGCCAGTGACTTTGATATTTTGTGCTGTGGATGTAGCACAGCTACACCTTGTTAAATAATGCTACTGGATCCATAGGCACCTCATGGAAAACAGAGCAGCCTGTCATCTGCAAGCACAAAACCAGCGGAAGAGCAGGGTTCTTACCCATGGGAGTTCAAATAGATTTCTCTGCACTTTTGTATCTAAAATAAATATCTGAAACTGACCTCAAGTTATGAGCAGTGAACCTATTCTGGTCTGGGGATACAGCTGCAGTGGGGAGCATTGGATAGTATTGGATGCCAGGAGTGGGTCAAAGCCACAAAACCATCAAATATGAGCCAGAGAGTAAAGAAATAAATATTTTTGTTGTGGGACATGGACTCTGTTCCCTGTGAGAAGTGCTAAAGCAGGAAAAACAAATGCGCAAGGAACACTGTTTAAACAACACAGCTCTTCCCAAACTAGAGGTAACATATCCCACTTTTAATTAGAAAGGGAAGGATTTTGGCAACAATGCCACAGAGCTGGGAGAGGCTGGTGGTCCTCACATCTAAATGAGGGCTCTGGCTGGAGTTTGGTGCTTAATAGAGACCTGACTTTGTGCTAGCACTAGAGGAGCACAAGTTTCACCTAAGATTTTTTATTCAGGCAATCTGGGATATTCCTTTGCCTTATTGCACAATAAACTCTTGCTGTTTTAAATTCTAATTCACTATTTGCTTAACATGTTCAGATCTGGGGATTTCAATCTGAATTAGAATTTTAAAAATCTGAGAGTTGATATTCTGCTAATGTTGTGGTTTCATCATTAGAGTAATTTATCAGATGCAATAATACGAACCTTTTGTTCTAAAAATCTTTTAAAAACTCCCATTTGTTGTGATCAATATTGGGATGATATTGTGTACACCCAACCACACAATGACACAAGGCATATTCTGCATGTCCAAAATTTGGTGGTAATTGCGATTGCCACATCTAACGCCTGTCTGAAAGAGCCAAATATCTTTCTTTACAAGTCCATTGAAAGTTCTCCAAAGCTTTAATGAGCAAGATGCTCTCTAGGTAATGCATGCAGGGGATGAGATATCCCACCTTGCCTGCTCATACGTCTGTCATTATTTAACCATATCTATTCTCTTTCAAATCTGTGTCTACAAATCAGAAACTGTTTCCATTCTCCAGGATCCTCCACTGGACTTTCAGGGGTAAAAATGCATTTCAAAACATGCAAATCCGTGGTAAAATGAAAATCTCCCTTTAATATTGTTTGCAAAATTGACAGCTCTACTTAACAGAAGACATTAAAATATTTACAAAGTACCAGCTGCTCTTGTAGCAGCCTTTTTTGGGTGTGAAAAATAAACTACTTGATAAGTAAGAGATAAGCCATTTGACTTCCTCTTTGTGTGCCTAGCACGGTGCACAGAGCCAATTCTGTACAATCTGATGTTTACAGAGCAATCCCTGTGTACGACCTCCTTAGGCAACAGGGACACAAGAAGCCTTTAAAACGCTGAAGCAAGCATTTAATCTGAACTCTTGATGCTGATCTCTGAAAAATTCAATAAGTTCAAAAAATGTAACTCCTTCTGAAGATAAAATATAATTTTTTTGCTTCAGGAATTGCAAATATATCCCAATGAACTCCCAGTGAACCACATAAACTTCACCATATTGCTGTTTTACTAAAAAGAAAGAGGTAAATAGTAGTGTTTTTCCAAGACAAACAAATCAAGGGTCTGAAGAAATGCAAATAGTTAATTCAAGCAAGTGCTGTAAAACAGTAGAGTTTACTAGCAATCACACTTTTTTTTCCCTTTCAGGCATTTAAACAAATTAATTTTTTTATTTGAATAGCTAATTCTATGTAAATAAGTTCATATCTCCTCTTATTATGCAATAACTCTTTTTTAATTTATGTGTTTATTTTTACCTGTTGAAAGCAAGCTGTCATGATTTTATGAGTTTGGGGGGATTTTTTTAAAGGCAAATAACTGCTGCAGAAGGCATGAGATTGAGCATGATTTCACACATTATCAAGTTGTGATAACTTAATTCTATCCCAGGTTTTCTCAAACTACATGAAGCTATTTCTAAAGCCACTGCATAAAATTCTTCTGGTATCAAAATCAGTGGGAACCTCCATTGCTGATTTTAGTGTGGTCAGCTTCATTTTCTGGCTATAATTGTTCTCCTGAAAATGTCTTTCTAAATAAACATATTCTAATAACATTGTTTAGTTTCAACAAATTCCTGCAGAGAAACCACAGAGCTTTGTTTGTGAGTGTGGAAAATTGTAACTCTAAAGTTCTTTGCTTCTTCTGGGCTAGTTTTCCATGGATTTTTATTTTTAGATTATTTTTGTGTTGTTTCGTTAATTCCCAAGGCTGACACGTTTGCATTTGACAAATACAAGTCATAGAAATATTGGTTTTATAGTACTTCTAAAACTCATTGAGACCAGTTTTTACTGTTTAGAGCTGGATTAAGTCTGAAATTAAATCTGAGTTATAATTGTTATAACTGTTATAATTTAAAAATTTGCTACCTGAGAAGATAAGGCACTTCAATCACTACTAGTAGAATCAACCCTTAATAGCAGCATAACATGTCATTATTTCACTAGCTGGATAGTAGGGGTATTAGCAGCAGCAAAACTGATTTAGTGGGTGTGCCAGGAAATTTAAGAATTAATATTAAAATTATAAAGTGATAAAACTAAAGAAGTAGCCAACATTTATAAATGACTTTTTGTTTGGGTTTTTTTTTGTAGCGCAGACAGTTTTACTTCCTTTAGCAGTGTTCTGCAGCTTGCTGTGAAACCTGACTTTAAAACTTTCTGCAAATGGAAATACTGAGTCTTTGCTAGCTTTGGTGGAGATTTCAATCTCTACCACTCATTTGCTCTACTACAATCACACACAAAATTAAGCTAACCACTATGCAGCCTGAATAGTTAATTTTATATCTCTCTGGAGCCTAAGTAATGAGGTTCCTTAGGAACTAGCCCAGCAGTGCCAATATTAATTAATTAAAAAAAAAAAAAGAAAAAAAAAAAGAAGGTGTGTCTTCAAGGGTGATCCAGATATGGTAGCACCAAGCCATGAGGAGTCTCCAGCTGAAAGAGACTGAAAAACCAAGGATTTGCTTCAATTCCAGGCTGTCTCACTTCAAAGGCTTGGCTGGTGTCTCAGCAATAGAGATGCTGCACCTTTAGATGTTATCGGGTTTCCCAGCCCGTGTGAAGTTTACTGGGCAGTCCTGACAGGGGGTGAGCAGTTCTCCTCTCCCTGTGGATGCCTGTGAAGCAGCTGGAGTGCCAGGATGAGCAACCTATGGCTGCTACTGCTCAGCAATTACAGCAGGCAAGAGGGAGGAGGACAGTCCTGGTGACCGGGCAATGTCTTTGTTTGATAAGTGATGCTTTAGACATGGTCTTTATTTTTCTTTTTTGGTGTGGTTTTTTTTTCTTTTCTTTTTCATTTTAGGTGATTTTCTGGAAATAGCTGTTCTAAAAAAAAGCTGTGGAAAAGCTGCTGGCGAGCAGAGACACAGAGACATTCCCATTGTTTGGGGGGAAGGCTGTAGCAGTGGAAATGTGGGCCGTGCTCCTGAGCATCCCAGCGAAAGCATTCAGGGAAGATCTCATTATTCGTAAGTGATGCTCCAGAGATTCCACATAGGCAAAAGCGCCTCTGGCATTGCAAGCCCCAACCCACAACGGGCAGAGCTGGGGCTGCCAAACCTGCGTGTTCCTTCAGCTGCTCTCTGTGACGCCTGTGCATGGGGCACACCCTCTGCTTGGCACTTCCAGCTCAAGGACCCAGCTCCTCCACTCCTGGCTTCTGCCCTTTAGGCATCCAGAGCAGGGAGAAGTGCCGGCCAGACCTGAGGTAGGTAGGCTCCAGGGAGAAGAAAACCATTTCAAGGGGTTAATTGAAAAAGAAATGCATCTGCAAACACGAGATGCAGAATGGGAGCCTGCAAATGAATGCTGCCAGCTGGAAGCTGGCCAAACTGATAAAGCAGAAAAGAAATTGAGGGTTAAATGTTTTGGATGCTGAAGGCTTGGAGTTCAAAGAGGAGCTCAAGGAAACTCCCAGCCACCAAGTCCATACAAAGAGGCTCTAGGCAAACACAAGCCTTCTGCCGGACAGCTTTATCCCAAACAGTTTCTGGGAGCTCTTTTACAAGGAAAGATGATGCCCACAGGCGAGCTGTGGCTGAGGGGCAAAAGGAGTTGCTTTCCACAGGGAAGAGGATGAGAAGCGCATCTGCCCACGTCGGGTTGGAAGAACAATGTCCAACCGTGGATGTATTTTCATTGTTTGGCAGAAAAGGCAGAAGGGAGCTGGTCCTCCAGGCCAGGAGGTGAGGACAAGGCTGGAGGTCACTCTGCCTTCCCAGAGCACCAGCTCCTGTCCACATCAGGAGCTGAGTGCAGATGGCAATCCATTTTCCACCAGGTATAAAAAGACTAAAGGATTGAATCTAGAAATTCTTGCCTAAATCCCAGTGAGAAAACACCTTGTTGTTTTTTTTTCTTCCAAAAACCCCCTGGTTTAGGTCTGAATGGGCTACTCTTTTCTATATGGTGGATTGGAAGCAAGAAAGCCACCTTCTTCCACTGGACCAGGAAGCTGGACTCAAAACAGAGAACGGGACATCTGGTGATGTGTTTCTCTGATATAACACTCTCTGTGCCAGCCCCTTTTTTCGTGGTTTGGTGACAAGGACCCTGCATTTCCCATATTGTCCCTCCCTGTGCAACCACACATCTTGGTCGTCAGAAAGTCTTCTTTTTTTAGTCAGCTCCTAGTGCAGGCATTGTTTTTATGGATGGGAAAGTAGTATCCATACTTTTTAAGCAGGTGCATAACTATGCCATAGCACTGGAGCAAGGCTAGAGTTCAAGAGTTAGGTAATTGTATCTCCCTCAAAAAGGAATTGCCTCAGACCAGTTAATTTGTCAAGATAACGAATTGCAGCAATTCTCTTCATTTGGAGCTGGGCCACTAACACTGATCTGAACTGTATTTAAACTCTTGATGACAGAGACTGAAAAAGATATTGCAATACTGGAGGTACAGGTTCCTAAAGCAAAATTGCATGTACAGCTGGAGCTGAGAGGCAGCAAGGGCATGCAAGTACACATCCTGCATATCCCTTAGATATGAAGAAATTCCCCAGGGCACTGACTCTGGTGCCTGGGCAGGCAGAGTTCATCTTGAATCTTTCGGAGTGACTGAGGTCCAAAAAGGATAATGTAGTACCCATCAAGTCTCAGTTTCTCCAATACAAGATAACACGAGGAGAATTTTTACCTCCTGCCATCCAAAAAAAGAAACATACCCCCAAAAAGACTCGTTTGAAGTTATTGAAAGCTTTCTGGTAGCAGCAATAGAAACCCCTCCGAGGGCCTGATGCTGGGATTCCCATGGCATTGTGTTCTGCCATGTATGTCAAGTATGGTTCCTGCCATATTTTGCTTTTCTATGCCACAGCAGGCATGAACAAGTTTGGAGGAGAAGAAAAGCAGAAGAAAGCTTCAGTGAAAATGCAGGCTTAGGCCACTGACTGTCCCATTTCAGTTAAGTAGACAGCATCAGACAAAATGAAGTGATGTATGCACTTGTGCTAGACCTTCTCCTCTAGCTGCCAGGCCATGGACCAGAATAAATCCTGTACATTGACTCAGGGGAACTGAAAAGAATCTCTGACTCCTGCCTTGCAATGGCACACCCTCTCCAAGAAAACAATGGATTGAAAACAAAGTTGGTTGTTAACTCTGTGACTTTGCCAGTGCCTTAAAAAGCATCAACATGAGAAATTAGACAGATTATTTCAGAATGTTCCTGCTCAATGGCCTACTTAGGAATGAAATTACTTTCTTTCTTATGTTATTCAGAATAATAATTCTGTACCTATAAGTACACTTAATTTAGAAAAGCAAAGTGGCTTTTATTTTGGAACAAGCACATCCACAGACAGAGTTCTTTCCAAATAGCTGATCTGGTCATTGCCACATGTAAACAATTTATGTAAACATAAATTGATGAGGATGGTAAAGAACTCATGAAGGTTTGGCCTGGGACTCCTTACTCAATTTGCAAGCACTTACTTAGACCTATCTTCCTCAGGGCTATTATGGTGATCAACAGACCTTACAGAGAGCTAGGTTAAATTTAAACAACACAGTCAAATGTTTGAAAAAGAAATGAGCTTTTGAAAACTGCTGTCCCCTCAAGTTGCAAGTCTGTTTTACTTTGGTTGATCCTCATTTTTAAATATCTGTCAAGTGGTAATCTAGGATTTAGTAGATCTCAGAATTGCTGATTGCCCACAGGGTTGGGTCTAAGGCTGGCAGGGGGTGGAGGTGAAGTGTGTGCAGCCTCTTCTAGGGCAGGTGAGTGGCTGGTAAAGGGTGACTTGACTTTGCCTGCAGCTGCTCTCTTGGCTTTAGCTAAAGCAGACACGTCTTGCCATGTGGAGACTGCAAAGAGAGGCTTAAATGCTGAGGTAGAAAACTGTGGAAAGAACAGATCTTTGCAAGGTGGGTTTTCATGTTGTGCATGTGTTGTGCTCATCTCTTTTTCTTACCAAGACTCTTCTGCTGCTCAAGTGCTCCTGGGAGAGAAAGGGCCACCTCAGACTGGAAATCCGGGCTGAGGCTGCTCTGACTGTATTTGCCACAGCTTAGTGCATGTGTCCACACAGTGTGGCAGCAGCAAGAGCTATGTAGGATATGCAAAGTGACCTAGATCAGCATTCCTAATTCCTGCAGCCGTGCTACTTGTCCTGTCCAAGAGTGATGTGAACCAAATACCAGCCAGCAGTTAGAGACTGACCTTGTTTTCTTGGAGAAACCTGTGTAAAAATGGATATAACAACACTCTTGACACTTACCTCACAGGATGTTGTGAAGCTTAATTAAATGTGTGCAAAAGCATCTTGAGATCCCTAGATGAAAGAAGTTTTTATAAATGCAAATTATAATAATTATGGCTAGTAACCACCATCAACTACTGAAACAATTAATTCAGGTTGCCACAGGCCATCACAACAACGTCGGCAAAGAGGAATCAGCCATTTAATGACATATATGTTGCGTGAGAACTCAAAGCCTTAAAAATACTGTAAACAAAGGGGAAAAAACTAGACATTCAGGGCTTGCCTCTGAGGGTGCCATTGGTGGAAGTTTCCTCGATTATTTCCATCACCTCCGTGTTTGCATTGTGATTTATGCCCAAAAAAGAGCCCACCTTAAGATTGCATCACTGGGATCATTTTATGTCTCTACGATATTATATTTAACATTGCAAGAAAACTGAAAATGACTGCAAACAACTTAGCTCACAAAAATTTGGAAATGCATGAACGTAACTATTTTTGTTTAATTCTCCCTTCGCCTGGTCCCCCCCTCCCCACAC